>NW_019104703.1:180200-196360 GCF_001995035.1 Momordica charantia
ATCATTAGAAATAAAGCTAGACTTGTAGCTCAAGGTTATTATCAAGAAGAAGGAATAGATTATGAGGAAACTTTTGCACCCGTTGCTAGATTAGAAGCCATTAGAATGTTACTTGCTTTTGCTTCTTATAAGAATTTTATTTTGTACCAAATGGATGTGAAAAGTGCTTTTCTAAATGGTTATATTATGGAAGAAGTTTATGTGGAACAACCTCCGGGATTTGAAAGTTTTGATTTTCCAAATCATGTTTTTAAGTTGAAAAAGGCTCTTTATGGTTTAAAACAAGCTCCAAGAGCTTGGTATGATAGACTTAGTAATTTTCTTATTGAGAATGGTTTTAAAATGGGTAAAATTGATACTACTCTCTTTATTAAGTCTAAAGAAAATGATATGCTTCTAGTGCAAATATATGTGGATGATATTATTTTTTGTTCTACTAATCCTTCCATGTGTGAAGAATTTTCTAAATGCATGCATAATGAGTTTGAAATGAGTACGATGGGAGAACTTAGCTTCTTCCTTGGACTCGAAATCAAACAACTCAAGGATGGTATCTTCATAAGTCAAGAGAAATACACAAGGGATTTGCTCAAAAGGTTCAAATTCAATGAAGGTAAAATTGCCAAAACTCCTATGAGCACATCCACTAAGCTTGACAAGGATGAGAAAGGTAAATTTGTGGATGTAAAGACTTATCGAGGTATGATTGGCTCTTTACTTTATTTAACCGCTAGTAGACCCGATATTATGTCTAGTGTATTTGTTTGTGCTAGATTTCAATCTTGTCCTAAAGAATCTCATGTGCATGTCGTTAAAAGAATTTTTAAATATTTGCTTGGAACTATTGATTTAGGCTTGTGGTATCCTAGAAATGTTGAATTTAATTTGGTAGGATATTCCGATGCGGATTTTGCGGGTAGTTTACTTGACCGAAAGAGTACTAGTAGGACTTGCCAATTTCTTGGTAGTTTCTTAATTTCTTGGTTTAGTAAAAAGCAAAATTCGGTTGCTTTATCCACTACCAAAACGGAATATATTACGGTTGCTAGTTGTTGAGCTCAAATTATTTGGATGAAACAAACTCTTTGTGATTTTCGATTAAAGTTTGAAAATGTGCCTATATTTTGTGATAATACAAGTGTCATGAATTTGACTAAAAATCTTATTACATCATTCTACGACTAAGCATATTGATATTAGACATCACTTTATAAGAGAGCATGTGCAAAACGGTCATATTACTCTTCAATTTGTAAGCTCAAATAATCAATTCGCAGATATTTTTACCAAGCCTTTAAATGAAGAATGCTTTTGCAAAATTAGGCTTGAGCTTGGTATTATTCGTTGATGCATCTTGATTTTATATTTGTTATTTTTTCTAAATGCATATTGTTAGGGGGAGCATTTATGCAAAATTGTGTTCATGTTTTTAGGGGGAGCTTTTTATGTTATTAATTATTTTTGTTCTTTTTGATGATTCCAATGGGGGAGAAGTCTAAGAAAATTTTGCTCTAAAATTGTTTCATGATTTATTGGTTTATTAATCCATGGATGTATCAATTGAGGGGGAGAAATTAATCTTTGAATGGTTTTTTAAGTATATTTTGAATTTAATGTGATCATTATTAAATGTCTATGTATTTTTCTTTGGAAGTTTGACATCATCAAAAAGGGTAGATTGTTGGCTTTTTGGCCGTTAATCTCAAATTAATTAATAATTAATTAATTAATTAATGTTTTGATCATAACAAACTTAATTTTATTTATTGACATTTTTTTGTATTTTAAAGTATCCACAGCGTAGAGCTCGTTACAACGATTCCAGTGACTGTTAGATCATCCAAATCGGAGCTCAAACGGAGAAGTTACGATCGAAACAAGAAAAGAAAATACCCGAGAAGATGACGTGGACAGTTCGTAAGCTTGACAAATGACAAGCTTGTTTTGTTAATAAATATATAGAAAAAGAAAAGAAAAGAAATGGTTAAAAAAAAAGTTACCGTTGTAACTTTGAAAAGTTATAAAAAAAATTAATTACATGACATGTGTCGGTGCAAAAAAAAAAGTTTTGAAAATTTTTACCATTTCTCACACACACACATATATATATATATATATATATATTATTTTATTATTATTATTATTATTATTATTATTATTATTATTATTAAATAAATAAATATATATATATATATATATTTATATTTCAAAACTTGTCACATCATTTTATATATATATATATATATATTATTTATTATTATTATAATATTTTATTATTATTATTATATATATAATTCTTAATTCATTTTTTTTCAAATTTATCTCAATCCTTCATTTTTAATAATTAAAATCTAATGGTCCAAAATTAAACTTAATTTTTTTTACCATTTTCTTCCATCTATTTAAACTCAACTTCTCATTCAAAATAAAACAACAATTCTCTTATTCTCAATCCTCCATAACTTCAAAATTATCATTTGCTAATCTCTTCAAGTTCTCAATTTTTCTTTCCATCTTATTTGTGAGAGAAATTTATTATTGTCAGGATTGAAATTTTTGTGAGCTCAAATTTGTAAATTTACTCTATTTGAGAGTTTGTAAGTGTGTTTAGAAATTTCCAACTCATTGTAATGGTGTGATCCTCACCGTGGAGAGGATCGTCTTTGCTCTTGTGAAGAGTAGTGTATCGGTTTGACTCCTATCGTGGAAAGAGTTAGAATTTCAATTTACAACCCAAGAGGTGCTTGGGAAGTGGAGTAGGACGGTTGTGCCGAACCACTATAAAAATTCCCGGTGTCAAATTTCTCTAACCCTCTTTTATTTATTTTTGCAATTAATCTTAGAATTTTATTGTTTGCTTTAAATTTCTCTTGTTTGCCTTGTTAGAATTGCATATCTCAAAAAGTGTATTATTTTTGTTTAAATTGGGCCAATTTATTAAAAAGTTTATATTTTGTTAATTAAACCCTATTCACCCCCCTCTAGGGTTGCCATATCGATCCAACATATTATATTTTTCTGGCGTTTTTTTCCGACGTCTTTTTTTCAAGAGTATGATAAATATACACTCTTCTAGAAGTTTATATAATATATACTATTTTGTAGTTTATACTAAACTATTAGATTATATAGTATTATTCCAATGACCGTTATATAATAGATTTTTCCTTTTAATATTCTAATATATAGTATGATAAACATATACTCCTCATTATATACTAAACTAAAAGGTAATATAATATATACTTTTATCTAACTTATAGTATGATAATAATGTACCCCAATAGGTTATATAATATATACTAATATATACAATTTTATCTCTTTTGTGACATCTCTATTTTCTTCTTTGGAAAAAAAATCTTAAACACCTTTTCATTCTCTTCCTTTGACCAAGCTGCAACCCTTGTTCCAGCTGCCACACAACCTCCATCGCTGGCGACAACTCTCCGACGACTACATCATCCCGGCATTCATTCGTGGTGGATCATGCGTTGCGCGTTCATGGTGGATCGTCGCTCATTCGTGGGTGTTGTGTGTCGTCATGGAGGTAGCCGCAAATTTGGTAGGATTTCATGTGTATTGCGCCACTGTAACTGCTGTGCCATCGTGGAAGTAGCCATAGAATTTCTCGGATTCGTGGCTATTCGGGTCTATGGGTGTTGTGCTGATGTGGGTGTTGCGTCGATGCTTGCTCTCGCCAAAGGAGGGAGGAAGGAGACGACAATTTTTGTGGGAGAGAGAGAGAGATTAGGGTTTCATAAAATGAATAAGAGAAAAAGGGAGGGAGATGTGATTTTTGAGAGAGAAAGAATCTTGAAGTTGAAAATCCCTAAATTAAGGATTTTTCCATATTTGAATTTTTCTTTCATTGTTTATTAAATATATATTTAAGATGACAAATTTGTAAAATTATAGAGGGGTTTCTTCCTATACTAGCCCATTTTAAAACAAAGGTGTAAAATCTTAAACATGAATCTATATTTATGTAAATTGAATCTTCATATAGTCTAGTAGTGTACTTATCAATAATATCTTTCTCCCTCAATTGGATTCCCTCCATTTATTCTTGATATAACATGACATTGTTTTCGTGACAACCATTCTTTCGTTCTTTTATCCCAAACATAATATTTTGGAAAATCTTTGTACAATAATTTTCTCGCATTTTCATATTTTTGGCATGTATTAAGAAACTCTGTCAACATAATTCTAGATACATAGTCTAATCCAATGAGTCTATTTAGATTTTGGTTCTCCCAATAAGAAACCTTAGGAAGATGTAATTGCAGATTTATAACCGAAGAAGATTTTTCATTCAACCTAAAATAAAAAATTCTCCATAATGCTTATCGGACATAAACTCATTTAGCATCTTGAAAATTTTGAATCTCATTTACAATAATATTTCCATCATCATTTAGTATCAATAACATTGCTCTATCATGAACTTTATATATATATTTGTACAAATATTTAACTGCCTTCATTGTAGAACAAATTTCGACATTTATGTAACAGTTGTATCGGCGGAAGATATGGATTACAAGGAACTACCCATTGATTATCTAGCATGCCATTTCTAATGCATATCTACAAGTAAAAATATAATATTTCAAACTATTTTAGTGATTTTGAAATTGAAAAAAATTGCAATAGCACATAGAATTTGTAAATTCTGTATTAATGGATAATTGTATTCCATCATTTATTCTTCGATATATTGGATATGAATCTTTTTCTTGTATAGTGTGAGAACAATATGACTTAGGATAGTGGAATCTGCATGTTTCATTAACCATACATAAGCTGCTTCTTTTCACTCCTCCACATGGTCCATGTCATATGTTTGAGAACCAACTCAGGAAAGAGTGGCTTTGCCACCTTATCAGGAATTTCAGTTGAAACGAAAGTATCATATTGATTTGCATTTGTTATTTTATACCAACTTTTAAAAAAATCAAAATATGAGTGTTTGGCAGTCCCCTCGTTTGGAATTCAATGACATATACGTATACGCTAACCTTTCCGAAAACTTCTTTTTTAAACAGCTAGTCTTTAAGATCATGTAACTTAGCTCGAAAAATTCGAGAAGTAAGATTATGTCTATCTTGTGGTTGTCCATCTAAGAGTTCATCCTTAATTTCTTTCCACTTAGGATTGCTTGTCATAGTAATAAAAAGATATGGCTTTCCAAATCATTATACTAATATCCAAGAAATGTAGCATTCATTGACGAAACATAGGCGACGAAATAATTTTAATCCCATATAAGAGACGAAAGAAAAATATGCGATGAAAACACATTTCATAAAAAATTTCAGCGACGAAATGTTGTTTCATCGTATAAAGACGCGACAAAATCTCATTTCGTCCCTACAAAATACGACGAAACCAATTTTCATCGCTAATATATGCGACAAAACAACTTTTCGTCGCTTAAATAAACGACGAAAAGTTGTTTCGTCGCATGCATTAAATAGAATGACCGTGTTTCGAACCTCAAAACAGTGTTATTTTGGCTTGCAACAAAATGAATTTTCGTCGCTAGCCCCATAAAATCACCTAGCCCTAATTTCTTCCCTATTTTTTCTCTCCTTTTCAATTCCTACCCCTCTCTCTACGTTTTCTGCTCTCTTCGTCTACCATCGTAGACTTCGTAGAATACTTGATGTTCTTTTATATTTTTCTTGCCGGAAGTTGCTCGGGTTTGAATATATAGGTAAGTTTCTTCCTTTTAAAACTTCATTTAGTTTGTTTTGTGCTAGAATCTCATATTTTTTTGTATATTTCTTTGTTCGTGGTTGCTAGGGTTTGCTCAAATCTCAATTTCAAGCTCATGCTTGCTCGGGTTTGCTCTCTTTCCTTTTAAAATTAGTTGAGGCAATGTAAAAAAGTGATGATATTTGTTTGCATATTTGTAGATTTGGTATCCATTTTATGTGTTATGAATATGATGTTGAAACCATTAGGTAAAATACTATCTTTATGAATTTTTTGTGCTTTATTCTTCTATCACATAGTTTGAGATTTTTTGTTTTTTTTTTTAGGAAAAGTTTAGAATAGATTACTCTAAGTTGCTTTTGAGAACAAATGGTTTGAAAGTTTGTTCGACTATCAGAAATATGTAGGAAATTAATTTGAAATTTATTTTCAAGAAAGGAAGATGACATAATTGTAATTGGAACTTTTCAAGCTTGAAGTTTTACATTCACAGATGATTGAATAGTAAATTTGAAGAGAAATTTGAGGTTAGTAAATCGATGACTCCGATATGGTATGTTATATTGTCTATGTATGTTTATAATTTTTGTTGTTGACTAATCCTAAAATATTTTTTGTTCTTTTTTGTTCTTTTCATTTTTGCAAGAACAATGTCATCCGAGAGTGAAAATGATGAAACTATTCTTGAAATGAAACAAGGTAGGGGAGAAACTTGTGGCAATTTCTTAACAAGGATTGTGTCAAGTATATGTCTAGAATTATGATGAGAGTGAGGGTATTACATATGCTTGGTTTTGTGTTTTGAGTTTATGGATGAAGGTTGATCTTATGTAATGAATAATAATAAAGAGCGAGTGGGTGGTATAAGACTTAAGTGTGTGGTTATGACTTAAAGTTGAGATTTAGGTATGTCTGAATAATATCTTGAAATTAGTATCTTGGTGTTGTGGTTTCGCTCTTAATTTTGAAATTTATGTATGCATGTATGACATGACTTTCGCATGCTTAATAAAAGGCGATGAGGGTATGGTTAATTAGTTTGAGTATGTGATTTACACATGTTAAGTTAGTTATCATGGTTTTTAAATAAGTTCATGCATTGTAACTGTTTTAGTTTAGTTATTTATATATTTTTCACATAAGTTTGAGGATTAAGTATGTTTGGAGTATGTTTTGTGTCCTGAATTTTCAGATGTGAGTGATTCTTATCATTCCAATAAATTCTTTATTCGAATTTTAACAACTATGCAATTCTTTGTGCAGGATTAAAGCAACAGTGGTGGCAACATATTTTCAAAGCTTGGTTAGAATGGAGTAGTTTTTTTTTATTTTAAATTTAGGTCCAAACTAAGTTAGGTGTTTTTATTTTTAGAAGCTTGTTTGTAAATTTAGATGCATTTAGTTGTTTCTATTTTTAGAAACTTGTAAGTGTTGTGGATGATGAGCATTGATGAATTAATACAAATTATATTATTATCAAATTTTTAAGTTTTTCAAATTTAACCTTGAATCTTGGAAATGTCCCTACCTTTTGTGACAAAAAAGGAACTTCAAGATTGAAAAAAAAGACAAATTAAAAATTAAAAATTAAAAAAAAAACTAATATGCTACGAAAGCACCTTTTCGCGCAAGAAACATGGCTTAAAGGCTGTCGCTGAACGTCTTCAGCGACACCGAAAGGCTTTCAGCGACAAAAATATTTCATCGCTAAGAGTCATAATTTTGTAGTGGTCATTGCATCTAAATATCTACGTCGTCTATCTCTTAGGCCTCCAACAATAGAACCACGAAGTAATATTCTTTTTCCAACTTTATGTGCATTTGTTTCTCCAGCATTCACAGGATCAACCAATCTTTGGTATAACTCAAATCTTATTTGAGATTGTTGTGTTTTAAAAAAGTCTAGCCTTGTTAATATGTACAGAAAACTTGAGACAACAAAACTTTTTTGTTATCTCGAGTTTTATGTACATATCAACAACAAATTGTTTAAACAACTGTCGTACTCAAAGGAGAGCGAATTTTGTGGGGTTTTAATCTGAAACTTGAAACTTGAAACAATAATATTCTCTACACGAAATCATTTCCCTTTGTTTCTTTGATAAATCTATACATAAGATTTTAAATTATGTAAAAAGAAATTAAAGAAAAATTATAGAATATGAAATGAAAATATGTAAAATATGTTATCTTACAATTTTGTTTAGTTTCTTTTCGAATGATTTCTTTAACTGTCTGAAATCTACAATTTTGTATAGTTTGACCATTTATAGATGATGTCATCGCATAGATGATGTCATCGCATTCTCTTTTGTTATGCTAGATCTCTTAATTTCTTGGTGTCATCCTGGTTCTCCTTTTAGAAATAAAATGGATATTGTAGGGAATCATTACAACAAAAATAATATTTCATCCTATGATGATTTCCTGAATGGGCATGGATGACAATGTCTCTTTCAAACGATGTAGAAAGAGACATTGAGTATGACAGTTATTTACAGTCGGTATGTTATAGAGTCGCTGATCCACTTTCACATTTTTTGCAATTTGTTTATGAATAACTTGAAAATTATCCAACCCTTACAATGATCGAAATACCTACGCTTAAGGACTGTACTGTAGTTTTTTCATTAACTTTTGTACTAAACAGCCACTAACGCTTTCATCTTGCATCACACTTGTTATATTTTTAATCTCATTGTGATTGTCATAAAAATATAATAATAGAAAGTATCTATGCCGGTCTTCTAGGAGTAAAGCTAGTAGATCATAATATAATTGTCTTTCGGCTCTAAATGTATATACACCTTTTTTTGATTAAGCAAATTTTTTGTCCAAAATTACACCAAATGAAGTGAAAGAAAAAATATTATTGTATGCTCTAATATACTTTCTAAATATGATTCCATCATTGTCTACTGACAAAAGTAGATTAAGCAATTCATCTGGAATTTCTTTTAAGAATGTTGGATTTGTCCATTATAACATCAAAATGCTGGTGTTTCGTATTCAAACCTTTTTGCACTACAATAGATAGGTACATGATGATACATATTTCAATTCATAAAATGAGTATGTCTTTATTATTTGAAATAAAATCTGTTTAAAATATGAAACATGATAGTTTAAATTACATATAATACAAATATAAATATAAAAACTATAAAATAAAATATATGAAAAAGTTGAAAATCTACCTATTTTTGTCGGTTCTTCAAGATGATCTCTGTCAGGTATATTTCTAGTTCCAAAATCTTTTATTTTGAAAATTCATTTTTGCTTATGCAACTTTCTTTGTATTTGCTGATTTTTGAACCTTTTTTATGTGTTTCTAAATTGATAATTCTGCAAGTTTTTTCCTTTTTCTTTCATTTGCATTTGTTTTTTGTTTCTCTATAGAAAAAATAATAGTCATATGTTGGCAAATGTAAGCCAATTTTTTAACAATATGTTATCAAACGTAAGCCAATTTTTCATATATATATATATATATATAAAGCTCTCATACCTTTTTCATATTTGATACTAAAATTCAAATTACTCTTCATTTTAAAAAGTAATATACGACAACGCTGCTAGAAAAAAAAATTGGAAATTTTAGAAAATAAAAATGTTAGGTGAAAAAAGATAAAGGATTTGTAATGAGAAAACAAAATTGAATAATAATTGCACTATTATTCTATTGTTTTTTTAACACGTAAGTTATTTTAGGTTTAATATTATAGATTAAGTAATTATTTAACATTACAATTTATTTTGTACACAAGTGAAATATTATTTAATTTTTATTAATTCAAACACAAAATGTGTACCAATCAAAAATTGTATGAAATTAGTGGCGAAACATTGGTAAAAAACTAAAAAATTATATGGATATTATACAATAAAGTTTTTTCTTTGGTCATAAAAAATACATTTCTCAAGTTTTTCACTATTAGATCACGTCAATATGAAAAATTCATCTAAAAAGTAGTTATTAAATGAAGTAAAAAAAATTAAGACTTTGTGGAATCTCTTTTTAAAAATGACATTATATCTATTTGTTAATAGGCTTATTATTGAGTTATATTTTAAAATTTTAAAATATGTTTCACTTAGAATATTTTCAGTCAAGAGAGAAAGACATTAAACAAATTTCAATTTGCTCCACAAATTCTAAAATATTCATCTAATTTCTTTTTTGATTTTGAACAAATCTGCCTCTTATTTCCATTTTTTTAAAAATATAAATCTACTTCTTATTTTATAAAAAATTATTATCTATTATACTATTTTATCCATAATATATCCATTCAAATAAGGTAAGATAGTAAACAAATTTTTAAAAAAATAATGATACCATAAAAATTTTACCATTACCAATTTTATAAAAAAAATAAATCATATGCATATTATTATAAATTTTGAAAAGAAACACCTTTAGAAAAGTTATTTTAAGAACATGTTTGAAATTAATAACATTGTACTGGAAGCCAATGGATTAAAATTTAGATTTATAAATATGACTTGTAAGATGAATATATATATACATACATATATATATATATATATATATATATATATATAGTAAGATAATTGTTGGGTTTTAGCAAAATATTGGAATAGAAGTTGTCTCGGAAAAGTAAAGGATGGAGTGTGTTCCAAATGCTAGAAGTTGTCCCACATCGGAAAGGTACAAGAAGGAGGTGTGTTCCAACTACTATAAAAGGAGCTCATGACATTGAGTTTCAATCATCTCAATTAAAATGCTTTAAGACTGGTATACAAGCTCTTGTTAACTGAGCGGTATTCTTTCACATAAATGATGGGATCGAATCCCCAGTAAAAGCGGCCGATCGCTTTACGGGAGGAAGATAACTTAAGTTTGAAGACTGTCGGGAATTCTTCTATCTTGAACCCGAGTTTGATTTGACGCAAACAAACGTTCCCGAATCGAATACACGTATAATAGAAACTACCACCACGTTAAGAATTTGGTTCTTTGAAAGGAAACAAATGGGAATTATTGATTGTCAGAGAGGAAGGTTTTCTTTTTGTGTTCTTTCGTGAACATTGTGATTTAACCTATGAGGGAAGAGAGTCTCCACCTCACCAGTTCCCATAAAAAATGTTGGGAAGTCATAAAAGTTAATTATGTTAATTAACATAATTATATATATATATATAATTAAAATTATTTTAATTTAATTGATAAATAATTTAATTTAATTTAATTTAATTAAATCATATTTAATTAAACCAATAAATATTTGAATCATATTCAAATATACATTTCCCTCGTAACCTATAGTTTTTAATATGAATCTAATTCACATTAAACTTTAACCTATAATATTTAATATGAATCAAATTCACATTAAACTTTAACCTATAGTTTTAATATGAATCCTATTCACATTATTCTCTCATGATATATAGTTTTATAATGTACATTATATTAAATTGTGTCATACACAATTAATTCAAATTTCCTTTAATTCAATTTGAACAATTAATATTCTTTCCAATAATTAATGTTCTTAATTATCCTTTACAAGTTAGCAAGGGGACATAATGGACCGATTGATCAGAAACTCCAACGTTACGAGATTAATTGGTTAAACTCATTAACCATCTTAATCAACATATGTTAATTAAGGATTACTCCACTAAAAACCTGCAGTTGCACTCTTCTCACTATAGAATATTTTTGTGTCAACAAATATCGACCATTGACGACAAATCATTCCTTCATGAGTATTCCTAACCACATATGGGTCAAATTACTGTTTTACCGTTGTGTCACATCTTGCTCCTTAAATACCACCATTCTTCTAATGAAGAAATCAGTTATGGTCCAAACAATAACCGGAAGTTCCTTTTGGGCCACTGAGAGGGTGGGTTCCCTTGTTCAAGTCTTGGAGTCAGCATTTAAGAGAACATTCATCTACTCTTCTGAAGTCGAAGAGGAGTGAATTCTATCTTGTGAAGTTATGTTCACCGCTCTCCACTCGGCCTCATCTCCAAAATGATAAGAATGTTGAGTCGGCGACTCAAGCCACTCTCACCCATACAGGTCAAAGAACGAACCCTCAAGTGTAGGAGTCCATAAGTTACTCAGGATTGAGAATGAGTCGTCTGGTCATCCTATGAAATAGCAATCTATTAATCAACAGCGTTACATCTAAAGATTGACTATTTCGCGGTCCGATCTTATACAAACTCAATGTATATGATACCCCCACTCGCATGTCTCCATATGAACGACCTAGATCGGGTCATCTGTAATATTTACAAAGTGAGTCGTATCCATAGTGTTGCCAAGATAAGGTACCCAACCTTATCCATATACTATAGACCCTTTAGATTATTCCCGGGATATTATCCACTTGTATATCGAGTGTATATAAAATACATACCCAGTATAAGAATGTCTTGGTTACATGATAATAACCTTGGATGTTTAGTTTATTGGATTTGGAAAACACAATGCTGTGAATTCAACAACAAATTGATTGAATATAAATTTGTTTTTATAAGAGTTTAGGGCAACACACCCAACAGTTAATTCTTGTGTACTCTTTATTTTATCGCTTTCTTTAAATTTCTCAGTTATTTTCTACTTATTCCAACAGTAGATGTAGGAGATTTTTTTCCCATCAAGTGGTATTAGAGATTTGCGTTTGTAATTTCTATAATTTTTTAGTATGCTCTATGGTTGCAACATTGTCTGAACTTCCACATTAGAAAATATTTCTTTAAACGAGCTACGGTTCTATGAATAGTGTGGTTTGTTTACTATTTCCAGATTCACTAGGAGTGTGAAGTAGGTATGTCATTCTTTATGAATCCAATGAAGATTGACGTGGGGAAATTTGACGAAATGATCAACTTTGGTTTGTGGCAAGTGCAAGTTAAGGATAAGCTGATACAATTTAGGTTACACAAGGCGTTGAAGGGAAGATCAGATGAAGGTGCATTTGAAAAGTTAAGCGTTGATGGTGGTCTAATAGAGTCTAGTAGTGGTTGCAACAAAAGTTCTAAGAAGTCCAGCATGTATGATGAAGATTGGGAAGAAATGGATTTGAGTGCTGTAAGCGCAATACGAACATATTTGGCTAAGAATATTCTTGCGAATGTGCATGGAATTTCGACAGTCAAATAACTTTGGGAAAAACTCGAAGCGTTGTATCAAGCAAAGGGCATCTCAAATCAGTTGTTCCTGAATGAGCAATTTTACATGCTGCGAATGGAGGAAGGTATAAAAATTTCAGATCATCTGAGTAATTTCAATAGCATCATCTTTGAATTGGAGATGACCGAAGTGAAGATAGAGGACGAAGATAAGGCACTCAAGCTCATCTTATCAAATCCATCTTCTTATGAACACACGAAGCAAATCTTGAAGTACGGGAAGGATATTTTAAATTTTGCCGCGGCTACTAGTAAACTATTGTTAGAGGAAAGAAGACTGAAAAGTGAATGGCATACTTCACACGAAGATTCAACACTAGTAGCTAGAAATTGGAAGAATAAGAAAGACTCCGTACAACGGAAAGATTGTTGCTAGGGATGCGGACAGTCTGGGCAGTCGGATGCTGACAATGTTTATCTCGTCAGCGAAGACGATGATCAGTTCCTCTAAAGAGAGAGAATTCATTATCATGATATGTCAGTTTTACCATGATAGAAAATTTGATGTTAGCAGTTACAAAAGTTTACACATGGTCATTGACTTGGCGGTTATGCAAGATGTGTATGGTTGAAATTATGTCAATGACTGCAGAACTTCCAGGTGAGCCAAGTAAGTGGAAATTGCACCATAAATTTTAGTATGATTTATCGACATGTGACGAGGAAGTAAAAACTTGGAAGACGACATTCCAAGTGATCTACTTTTATGGTGGAATAGACTATAGTTCTTTGAATTGAGAATTATGATTGTTGATGAAGACAATGAGTGCAGTGGAGGATGTGAATTCTTTAAAATCTTGCCAAGGTAGAATTTGTTAGGTTTTGGCAAAATATTAGAATGAAAGTTGTACCACATTGAAAAAGTACAAGGATGGAGTGTGCTCCAAGTGCTAGAAATCGTCGTACATCGGAAAGGTACAAGGAGATGGTGTGTTCCAACTACTGTAAAAGGTACTCATGGGCTTGGGTTTTAATCATCCCAATTGAAAAACTCTAAGCCTGGTATACCAACTCTAGTTAACTGACAAGTATTTCCTTTAAAAGAGTATTTTGTGTAGTTGGGGCCGGGGAGAGAAATCTCTGTGATTGTAATAATTTTTTACATAGTGGATTTTCTTCTGTGGATCGTGGTTTTTCTCCGATTTGGACTTTTCCACGTTAGTTCTTAGGTTTTCTTTATTGTTGTTATTTCTTTTAATTTCTCAACTATTTTCTACTTATTCCTACGGTAGAAATCGGGGGTTTTTCCCCATCAATAATAACTTATTATGAAATATTTTGTTTGTATAGTTAATATGTAAATGGTTTTGTCAAATTTGAGTAATAAACATGATGTTACTGCGGGAATCCGAAGAAAAAAATGAATTAAAAAGATAAATGATAAAAGTTACAAAAAGAAATTGAATTTTTAAAATGATGGATGACTTATATTTTTAAATGGCTTTGGGTTCTCGTTCGTTCAGAGAGTTGGTAGAATTTACGATTATTATTTATTGTTTTCAAGAAATATATAAGATGTTACATTCCTGTTTCGTGGAAGATGATTGCATTTCTATTTATGTTAGTTTCCATTGAGCCATCTTGAATGGAAAAACTCTCTCAGGAAGAGTTTTGATTTAAAAAATTAAGAAATTTGAAGATGTAACTTTTTAAAAATTTAGATCCTTTAAAAGTTATGTTTTACAAAATTGAGGTTGTTTTCAAATAGAGATGATTTTAAAAATTGATTTCATGGAGGTAAAAAACTTATTTTGTACCACAATTTAAATAATAAAATTAAATCAAAATGAATCGAACCAAATCGAGCCATCTACTTAACCACTTTTTTATTTTTTCTCTTTTATAACTTTTTGACATTTTTTACAAATACATCGTTTTATATGAACTATTTTCTTCACATTATTTTTATATCAACTGTTATTTTTAATAGTTAGTAGTTATTTATTTTCCTTTAGTATTATATATTCTTTTAATTTTTTTGTATGTTAATTTTTAAACTTTAATCGTAAAAGGCAAAATAAAATTGTAATAAGATATATAACATTGAATTTAAAGTAAACCAAACAATTAAAATATGAAATCTAATTTTACAATAATATGAATGAACATCACACTATTTTTTTTAAACTAACTTTCTACTTTAATTTTTTTCTTAACATGTAAAACTTTAAGAACGTTATCGGAGTTAGATTCTTCATTTTCTATTTTATGTATTTCTTGAACCATAAATTAGAAAGCAAACCATTCAAAATATATCACTGTATAAAACTTTTCGTTGAAACCAACCTCATCAGTTTAGGATTCCAAGTTAAATTAATAAAATATATATAAATATAAGATATGAAATAAAAGAATAGTTAAGATCATGAGAACAACAATTCAAATAGATAAATACAATTTTTTTTTTTGTGATTTTCAGACTCGTCTCTCTTACGATTTTTAACTAGCCTTGTGTTCCTCTCAAGGGACTAACCATTTTATTGTTTAATTTTTTCTGTTTTAGTTGAAGTAATGGTGCATACTAAAGGACCATCTCTTGGATTGAAAGTTTTCAGAATTCGTTGAAGTATATTTCCATTTAAATCAACAAGACACTTGTTTTTAATTAAAAAAAATATAGAAATAAGAAATCCAAAAGTAATTAACATCGTGAAAACAACAATGATAAATAAAAATATTAAATATAATTTTATAGAAATCTAAAAATAGTTAAGAGAGAACAACAATCACTCCATGTCAGTTTAGAAAACAGAACACTCAGAATATGGTAACAGTACAAAAATTCACATAAATTTAGAAAACAGAACGTTCAGAATATATCACAATTCAAAATTTATTGATCAAAACTAACCACATCCATTTAGAAATCCAAGTTAATTAAAAAATATATAAATATAAAATAAGAAATCTATAAGAAATCCAAAAGTAGTTAATATCATGAAAACAAAAATCAAGAAGGATAAATAGGAAGATTATGTTGGATTTTATGTCCTAAAACTCATAGTTTGAAAATGCCGAATATACTTTTATCATTCAATAAAGTTTTTATTGAAAGTTTTAATCAATAATCAATAAGTAGTTATTGATCCAATCAAATGTTCTAAATAGATCTAAATCCAATAAACTAAGGATCATAGACTGTTACATGAGACTCAAACTTTACGTAGAGACATAAATATGGATCGAGTTTGAGTTAACAGTCTAAATGGTCTATAGTATAGGAATAAGGTTGGGCGCCTTATTCTGGGGACACTATGGATGCG
>NW_019104703.1:203116-219938 GCF_001995035.1 Momordica charantia
CATGCATGCGTGTACGTGACGTTGGAGCACGCGGAGATAAGCAATTGAGAGAAGGCGTGCGCATGCTGGACACTAGCGGGTGCGCACAGGGCGACGTCTCGTGAGGTTAGCCCGTCGTTGGTGGCGTAGGCATGCGCGCTGTGGGCATTTTGCATGCGGTCGAGCTCTCCTCTTAGCTTGACTTGGATCCAAGGACTTGAGACCAATTATGATCATACCACTCTCTAAAACCTTAAGCCTAGCTCACTTTCAACCTAACTTACCTTGAGTCTAGCCTAACAGATATATGGTAAATATTGAGAGTTGACCATTTACTGCAAAATCGTTTGCTCAGCCCGTCACATACAATTTTGTAAAGCATATTCATATTTGTCTACTCACCGCAATAGCTTTTTGCTAAGTCTGACACATCTAATTGTGTGTTAAACGTCCAAAATTTTCCATCTGATATTACCCTAAGAACTTTGAAGATAATGAAATAGTATTTGACTTTTATGATTTAATGCTTCATGAATTGGTATTTGTAGCTGCACAAATATTTCCCTATTTCGACTTTCTTTTATTCATATTTAAATTTTTCTTACAAAATCTTTTTTATCTCGTTCTTCAAGCTCAATCCTTTGTCTATTTTCTTCTCTGGAGAAAAAAGTTATTCCAAAACTGGGGATAGTAATTTTGAAAATTGGGAAGTTAGCGACCTAAGAAATAGTATCAAGATTTCAGTATCTTATGATGTGCTTGGGAACAGTTTTATCATAGTACTAGACCAGCATCGATAAATAAATAATTTAGAACAACGGTCAAGGTTGCAAAAGGGTGACTTACGCATGATCGACTTTTTTATACAATTGCACCATATTTTGCTTGTAAAAAAGAGTATGTTTGACCAAAGAAAAAAATAAGAAAAAAGTAAGAAAAAAAAGGAAAAGAAATTTGTAAGGCCGTGACAATTGTTTAGGGCGTACTTGGGGGCGTGAATGGAATGTGGTGGGTTTGGCATGTTTGGAGCAAGGGATAAAATACCTTGAATAGTATTACTATTTGACCCCATGGGTTACCCACCTATTTTTTTTTATATATATTATCATTTTTTTTATAAATGTTCTATTTTCTAATTTCTTACATATTCTATTTACAATATTTTATTTAAACTATTTTTTTACCATGAATAACAGTATCATCTTTTTCTTTTAAAAAAATTTGTTGTTACATTTATCTAAACTAAGGTGTTAGAAAAATCTGATAACCCAAATAAACGAAAAATTCAATCATGTCAATTACCATTGAGCTAAGCTCATGTTGGCTCAACTTACGAATTTTGATTCAATATTATACCATGTATAAATAAATGTTTAAGATCCTATCATTTACTTTTTTTTTTGTTATAAAATACTTTAAATGACCAGAATAACCCGAGTCAAGGTAAATAAAATATTTCATGGTTGGGTTGAGTTAGGTTTATCATTTAATGAGGATTATTTAGGTTGAATAAATTTAATTTGCATATATCACATTAAAATTTGAAAAAAAAAACCATTTTTAAATTAGCTTATTTATTTATTTAAAACGTAAATGGTAATTTATTTTGAATTTATGAAATTAAATTATATTTAATTAGAAAAGACCCATATTAAAAAGCTATTTAATTTTTAAATTCATAAGTATGTGTATTTGTCTAAAAAATTAAAAGTAGGTGTATAGAATATTCATTTTCAACTAATTCATATTAAAACATCATAAATATAGGAATTATTATTTTTTAACTTAATCATTTTTAAATAGTTGGGATAATGTATTTTGTTTTAAGTTAGTTCAAATCAAAATATTTTGTTATATGTCATTTGAAATTTCGTTCTAATTTATTGTTAACTGTTTGATTGAATTTAAATTTAAAAATTCATGGTGGTCGGTGAATAAAAGAAACAAAAAATAGACAACTCAAACCCAAGCAACATATTCCTGCACTCCAAACTCAGACTACCAAATCCCATCTTACACATTCCCAAACGCAAGCTTCCAACTCTCCGGCATCACAATACCCTCAAATAAACACCCAGACTTAACATTTCTAGGCTACATATGTCAAACCTGCGCCCCAAACTCCCCTTTAATTCCATGACAGCGACAATCAACATAGGTCAACAACAACACTATCAAATGCTTCAAGACCTTCTTTGCAAATCTTCACACTGGGCAAAGTCAAGCATTGCTACACTAGGGCAAAGTTGTCACCACTTCATCATTGATACAAAGCTTATTAAGACAAAGGCTAAGTTCATATTCAAAATGTCAAATTTCTCTATGTAGAAAATCTTTCAGTTTCGAGAAGTCTTTTCACATTCACAAAAGCATATTGCAGCAACATTCCATAAAGAACTACACTTTGAAGTTAAAGGCTAAAATAAGAGGTCCTTTACATTTAAGAAGTGGACTGCAACAATATTTCCATGAAGAACTACACTTTCAAGTCATGGCTAAAAAGGAGCATTTACATTCAATAGTAGACTGCAACAACGTTTCCGTAAAGAACAACACTTTGAAGTTAAAGGCGAGAAAGAGGATTTTTATCAAAGATCTTGAGCTAAATCGAAAGAAGGGGCGAGGTTTATGAGAGAAACTCCTGGGGAGTTACACAACTAATTCACGAAGCTATTTATCCAAAGAAATTTGATCATTTCTACATTTCTACATTTCTATTCATTTGATCATACTCCTAGTCTCTTACTAAAACTTTAAAAATTTTTAAGTCTCTTATTAATTCAAGAGATATGACAAAAATATCTCTGAATTTTTATTTTCATTTTCTTTAAAAAGGAAGTCTGTTGACTTTTATTCATCAAATTGTGATTTCCATCCTCACTTGATCCTAATGTCAAATTTGTTCTCTTGTATTCAACCTTCTTATCAATTACAAGTCTGAGTTTATAAAACAATTTAATCAAGCAAGATATATAATTAATGTTATTGAATAACTTTTCATAGTTCTCTAAACTAGCACATGAAATACATCTAAAAAAAAAAATCTCCCACCAAACCTGATATGGTTGAAAAATCAATCTGATGCATATATCTTCTATCAAGTGAAGGCATTCATAAAAAAAATTAAAAAGAAAAAAATAGACATGTTTTCTCTAATGTCGACAATACTTTTATCATTTGATTCTTTGCTAAATACTTGCAAATAAAAAGGATGTGAGAGGATAATGTCCTTGCAAAATATGGAAAAACTTTCATTCTCTCAACCGTATTTCACAATCATGCATTCACATCACTCGCATCACTATTTTTCAAAAAATAACAATAATAATAATAAAGCAGGTTCGTGTCATGGTTAAATTATGAAGATTTAAATATCATGCATACATTTTAAATCCATCTAACTCTAGCATATACATATGAATTGTGCATTCATAGTCACATTTCATTGGTTGAGTGAAAGCAAATATGAACATTATGCAGACTTTATGCATTCAGCTAATCTTAGCATGCATATGCATTATGCATTCAGAGTCACATTCATCATATGAGTCAATGCAAATATGAACATCATGCATACTTGTTTCATTAATACAATCTTAGCATGCATATACATTATTTTGTCATGCGTTCAAAGCCAAATTCATTCTTTTAGCAAAAAATAATATGTATATCATGCATACATATTGCATCCATCAAGTTTTAGCATGCATGCATCATGCATTCTTACTCAAATATATTGATTAAGGCAAAGGCAAAGCAAAAATAGAACATATGTTTATACATTGTCGATTGAATTATCATTTTTCAAAAGTTAATAAATAAAATAAAAAGTATGTTTATTTAACTCATCATTCATGGCATTGGGGTAATACACATTTCCAAATGTAAAAATCTATTTTACATATGTCATTTACATGACAAGTAATGCATACTACATGTGGAAGTTTGCACTTTCATGAACACTTGAGTTTGTGTTGGTTTTATCATCATGCGTCAAGCACACATCTCATGCACTTAGGCTTTTTTTTAAGAGGATTTCTAAACCTTGCACTTAGGTAAAGAACTTCCTAACAAATCAAGCCACGTCAACTTTTTAGTAAAATTGTATTTCCATCTTTTTTTTTGTTAAATCAAATCTAATCCAAGATCTAGGTTGAAGCCTATATAAAGCGCAAGTCTAATGCTTTCTTCTTTTTTTGGTTAAATCAAACCTGATCCAAGATCAAGGTCGAAGCTCGTGTAAAGCGCTTGTTCGATGCATTATCATCTTTTTTGGTTAAATCAAACTCGATCCAAGATCGAGATCGAATCCTTGCTAAAGTGCAGGTCTAGTGTATTTTCATCCTTCTTTTGTGAACTCGATCCAAGATCGAGGTCGAAGCCTTTGTATTGCGCATGTCCAGTGTATATTCATTATCCTTTTTTGGTTAAATCAAACTCAATCCAATATCGAGGTTAAAGTCTGTGTCTATCGCAGGTTTGCTGCATTTTATTATTATTATTTTTTTGTTAAATCAAACATGATCCAAAATCGAGGTCGAAAACAATGTCTAGCGTAGGTCTGCTGCATTTTTATTTATCTTGTTGGTTAAATCGAACTTGATCAGAGTTGAAGCCTGTGTCAAGCCAGGTCCATTGTCTTTCATTTATCTTATTGGTTATATCAAACCCAATAGAAGATCAAGGTCGAAGCCTGTGTCAAGCACAGGTCCGCTGCAATTTATTTATCTCTTTGGTTAAATCGAACCCAATCCAAAATCAAGGTCGAAGTCTATGTCAAGCATAGGTCGGTTGCATTTTACTTATCTTATTGGTTGAATCGAACCAGATCAAAGATCATGGTCGAAATTAGTGTCAAGCACAGGTCTATTGCATTTTATTTATCTCTTTGGTTAAATTGAACCCAATCCAAGATTGTGGAAGTAGACGACATAATTAAAAGATGAGTAGAATTAAAACAAGCTGGAAATTATGGAGTTGTAACCCGAATGACCCTAACCCGTTCTCTTTCAAGATTGGGGAGCAATACTCGGTCGATTCCTCAAGATTGAGTGATTACAACTTCGTAATGAGAAAGAGAGAGATAAGAGTAACAAAAAACTTGTTGGAACTTTAATTAAACAGGATTAAACTTACAATTCAAGACTAACAAGCTAAAAATAAAAGGTGAACTAGAAATAAATAAAATTTAAAACAATAACAACTCAAAGACTAAAAGAGAAAACATAAATAAGCTGACAAGGAACGTCTAAAGCTAAAATGATCACTCCGGGATGATGAATGAAGAGAATGAGCTGCTGAATTTATAGGGACTTCACGGTGGTTAGGAGGTTGAGAGCTTTGTGGAGAGCCATCCATTTCAAACACCTTTAAATTAGTTTGTTGTTGAATTTGTAATCTTCAATGCATGGAAGACACGTGACAGAGCTTGGGAGGCTTCAAATCACACCAAAACGTGCGTTTTACATTAAGGGCAATCTCGGGATTGGGGAAGGCGCCAGGCACCTAGCTCAGAATGTTTCTGCACAAAAGTGTAATTTCCGTTAGAAATCAACTCTAAATGATGCAAAAACATCCTACGTGCATGTAAAACCTAAGATAACTTAAAATGAAAGATTCTGTACACTAAACCAAGCTTAAATCACGGTTTCCGAGTTTAAAACGTTAGAAAACAGCACCCATTTAGCTTCTTTTTACTCTTATGAACAAGGGAAATCACACCCCCAAACTTGGATTTTTGCTTGTCCCCAAGCAAACTTAACAATTTATATCTCTTAAATCACATGCAACAAGCATAAGCAACATCGAACGTAAGGATAGACTAGACTTGCTTTTCATATGGTGTCTCAGGAAAGATCATCAAAACATCATCGTCTTCCTATCTTCAAAAGCCAAATTACCATAAGCCAACAAAGTTCAAAACAATAAAAAGTTTCTTAAAATCCTTTCCTTTTTCAAAACATGAAAACTTTTTGACAACGCTCTAGAATTTGCATGCTTCCTTTTTCACTTAAATTTTAACACTGAAGGAATGGCTACAAGCCTCTGTAGGGATTTCCTCCACAGCTTTGTAGAGACCTTTCAAGTAAAAACCGGTCATAAAACATATCTACGGTGGGTTGCACGATGTTACACTAGACCCAATTGCTACCCTCGAAGCTGCTTACGCCACTCGACCTAAGCTACAACGAGTGTCTACAGTGATAAAAATAAAGACCTTTTCTTGCCACTCTTTTTTCTTACCTCTCTTCTTTTTCTCTCACAATTTTAAATCTTTTCCCCACTCTTATTTTCTCACAATCAAAGAGGACTCTTTTATTTGCAAACTCATATTTTCTTTTTTCTTTTTCCTTTTCGACTCTTTTTTCGACTTTTTTTTCTTGTAAAGACTCTTTTTATATGCATTTTCTTTCTAGTGACTCTTTTTTGCAAAAAAAAAATAAAAATAAAAAATAGCATGTTATTTCTTGAATGGAAAAATAACATTTTCTTTCTAAAAGTAAAAGACTATCCCCCCAAACTTAAGAGAGACAATGTCCTCACTGGGAGAAGATTTTTGAAGAGGCAATGCAAAAATCAAAATGAAAGAGGACAAGGACTTCATAAAACATTGAAAAAGTTTAAGTTTCAAAAAGAAGAAAAGCAAAGAAATCATGTTATTGAAAAGAACTCAGTCACAAATGGCTCATGGCTTTTTAGGACAAAAAGAAAACAAAGTTCATCTAATTCTTAAGAATCATCATCGACATGAAAAATAAGAAAAGGCACACCAATATGTTAAATGAGATTAAAGCTGCAGTATGCTTTGTTTAAGAAATATACATCACTAAAGCCAAGAACGAGATCATAATCGAAACAAGAAGAAACTAAATGGTCATATTTTCATAATGAAACTCAGAAACAACTAGAAAAGCTCACATTATTATCCTACCAAAACCTAAACATGCAACTAAATTCAAAAATAATATAACAAGCATAAGAATAAGAATAAAACTTCCCTCAAATGAAGAACCGGCCTCATCGATCAAACGACCACGCCTTAATGCTTATGACATCTTTAACTGTTCATGCATCTTTCTTGTAACCTGGATGATTGTTTCTAACTTTTGCTCCATGGCCTCCAATTTTGCTTCGGTTACTGCCAACTTCTGCTCCAACCGTCGAACAGTATCCCTCAAGCCTCGAATTTCAGAATTCGGTGAGCCGACTCGAACTGCCTCCCGAGCAAGCGCATGTCCCAAAAGTCGCTTGAAATTTCACTCTTCTATCATCGGAAACTTTCTCTCAATTTGGCCTTCCTAAATCCTGACACCTTAACGAAGACAAAGTGAGGTGATCAAACCAAGGAAAAAAAGTTTACCATTTTTTCGAGCTGCACATTCATGGATTACTCCCCTTATTAGTCGCCCAAAGTTTATCGGGAATCCCTTCATCATAGCTTATACCAATAGAACTCGATCCCGAATAATGTGCTGGTCATGCTCAGTTGGCATGATCCTATTCTTCACGACATATAGGGAACCTCTATCGATCATCTCACATATCTGTCTGTATCGTCGGTCGTATTTCTTTAGCAAGAGGACGGGCCGTGTTAAAGCAATAAATATCATAGATCTCAATAACCAAATGGCAGCAACCGCAGAAATATCCTCAGGTGCAAGCTTATGGGACCCCATCGTCGAAATATCCTACGTAGAGAAAGGCGTCCCTACTGTATCCACTGCCTTACTAAGACGTTCTTCAAATAGATCGAATAAAATCTGATTTCCAAGAGCGTTCTGGTAATCAGGAAGTCCATACAAAAGGTTAATCTGCGCAGCATCAAAGCAAACCTCTTTCCCTCGCACCGTCACCATATCCAACTGAGGGTGAATGGATGAATAAAATTCTCGCACTACATCAACTGCCACACAGCTCACTGGTTCTAGCAGGCGTAACCATTCCTTTTCTTGAGCCACTTCTCGACACATGTCCTGGACAACTGGAAGATCTAAATCTAAGCCAAGCTCAACCAATAGCTTCCTCGATTTGTTCCATCTACGACGCTTCCTAAGATTGTATGGCTTCCATTTAGTCTCGAGCTCGTCACTAGCATCGGTATGGATACTGACTATCTCAGGAGTCGGTATCGGTACAGAAGATTGCTCTCTATTCGTAGCAGCACGAGCCTTAGCTGCTCGAGTCTTAGGTTCATATGAAGTTAGCTTGATCGTCTTGTGCTTTTGTATTCTCTTCCTTGGTGTAGCTTTTGGTTGTCTTCTAGCCCCAAAAAGCTCCGTGATGGGGATCCTATCGTATGTGTCAGTGTTGACTGATGGTACAACCCGTGGATTCGACGGCGAAGATGATGCTATGGAATGATTTTCAATTGGAGGTGATGTCCTAGAAGTTCCTACCCACATTACTATAGTATCCCCTTGTATGGACTTCTTTCTCTCTCAGACTAATGGGATCCTGTGGAATGCTGTCTTTGAATAGAGTTTATTGAAGGGGCATTAAAAGCATTCGAAGTCAGCATTGAGGGATAGGACTCAACTTCTCAAGCACCATAAATTTCCAAAGATGGTGATATTCCTTTGTCCATGATAGCTTGAACTCCAATGCCAGGTACGATAGCCTGTGGCGCTACACAATCTCCCTCTTTTTGTGTAGGTTTAGTTACCTCTTCCTGTGAACTCTTGGATAACATTTCTGTGGAAATATCAAGAGGTAACTGTCGTTCAACCGCCATCTCCTCTTCTTGAAGACTTATTATTCTAGATCTTATTGGCGATTGTATAAGAGGTTGCATATAACAAGCTCTACAAGCTATTTGACTAGCAATCCTCTTAGCATCTTCAAACATTGTTTCCCATTCTTCAGATGTGTACTTTCGAAATTCATCCTCCCTACTTTTCTTCGCTGATCCACTAGATAACTCTCCTGAACCGGCTCGTTTTCTTGATATTTCGCCCACTGTCACTGAGGGAGGCGCCAGTTTTGCACCCAAACTTTCATCAATTTCTATGCTTTGCACCCCTGAACTTCCTCCTTTGTGTTTCCACTGTCAACACTCTTGTGGGTGCCCCAATTCATCAAAATTTACCTCGCTCTCTTTACTTAGTATCTCCTTTCCTTTATTTTCAGCAATCACATTATCTTTCTCACCATAATGGGGAGCCATAGGGATGAACTTTTAGGTAGGTAAAGGTGGTCGGGTGCTAGATGTAGTAGTGGGCATTAAAGGAGGCTCAAGAGGTCTCAATGACATTCCAAAACTCCGACCTTGTGAATACATAGGACCCGGTTGATACCCACTCATCGGCATCCCTTCTAAAAACAGAAACTGAGATGAAGGGGGAGGGGTACTAATCATCGGTGGGGTAACTTGGGCACAATTAAACAAATTTTGGCCTAATTTGAGTGATTGTAGTGGTTGGACAGCATGGTTTTGAGGGGTAAAAAATTGATTTTGATGGTAAATAGGCGGAAGACCTATCGGGAAAGTTGGGTAATTGGACGATTGCGAACTATATGCGGGAAAAGTAGGAGGGAACAAAGGATACATACAAGAAAAATTATTCCCGATTTGCTGCGGAAAATTGGCCGGAAGAGGGTCAAAACACTGCTGAACGCTCCTAAAATCGACGAGTTTTGAACCCGAACCAATGACCCATCATATTGGTTGTGTATCGTGGCTTGTGGCACTGTCGGGTTAACAATAAATGGCTGGAAACCTCCATTTACTGCTGCTGGTCGAAAAATGTGGATATTGGAAGTGTGAACATTCAAATCTTGGGAGTTTGAAGGATGAGAATTTATGGGTATTGTGGTAGTTGAAGAGGGGAATGTAGTACTTTGAGAAGAAGAAGTCATGGATGATAAAAAAAACAAATGGAAAAGATGGAGAAATTTTGTTTTTCTGTTCCAGTCGTAAAGCGCAAGAAGAGAGGGGAATTGGGGCTAATTTTTCGTGAAGAAGGAGAGACTAAAAAGATGAAGTGTCTTTTTACAAAAAAAATAAAAATAAAAATAGGGTTTAATGTTAATTATATCAAAAACCCAATTGGAAAAGAAAGCTCATAAAAAAAACTCAAAAACCCACTTTGTTATATCAAAGCCTTCTAAACAAAAAAAACATGTGTTTATTAATTTTTTCTCTCATTCTTTTTAAACTCCCAATTCGATCAAAAACGAAAAAAAAATTATTGCGCCCCCCTTTATTTCAAGTCAAAACGAACTCCCAAAATTAAAATAAAAATTTTCCGAATTTTTCGATCGGGCCGAGGCTCCAGGCGCCTTGCCTAAAAAAAATTCTGAATTTTCTAAAATTTTGCCCAAGTAATTAATCTCAGCCTAGATAACCTAACTACAATTAAAAATAAGTGAAATTCGAAAAGCAAATAAGGAAAACTACTCCTAACTAATTTACACAAAACCCTTCAAACGAAATTTTCAATTGAATAAGGAAGGGAAATTTTTTTCAAACTCTTAACTTCCTGAAAGTTGGATAGAGGCCTTCCCTCTATCTATTTCTTCTCCAAAATATTTTTTAACACGTTGACCATTAACTTTAAAAATGTTACCTTTAAAATCTTGGAGTTCAATGGCACCGTGAGGGAAAATTTTTGAAATTTTAAATGTTCCAGACCACCTGGACTTTAGTTTTCCTGGAAATAGTTTTAAACGAGAGTTGAAAAGTAAAACTAAGTCTCCTACTTGAAAATATTTAGGCCTAAGCCTGTTATCATGCTATTGCTTAGTTTTTTCTTTAAAAATCTTTGCATTTTCGTAAGAAAAATTCCTATGCTCCTCAAGTTCCATCAGTTGGAGCTTCCTTGATTCTCCTGCAAAAAATAAATCAAAGTTTAGTCTTTTGTCGCCCAAAAAGCTTTATATTCTTACTCTAACGGTAAATGGCAAGCTTTACCAAAAATCAACATATATGGAGACATGCCGAGAGGAGTCTTGTATGTTGTCCTATATGCCCATAGAGAATCGTCCAGTTTTAAAGACCAATCTTTTCTATTTAAATTGACAGTTTTTTCCAAAAKAGATTTTATTTCTCTATTAGACACCTCAGCTAACCCATTGGATTGGGGATGATAAGCTGTGGCTATCTTGTGACGGACATTATACTTAGACAACAAACTTTTTACCACTCTATTCAAAAAATGAGTCCCCTCATCACTTATCAAACATCGAGGGGTTCCATAACGAGTGAAGATATGCTTTTGTAAAAATCGAACAACTACCCTAGCATCATTCATAGGGGTAGCAACAGCTTCTATCCACTTGGACACATAATTAACAGCTAGTAAAATATAATTCTTACCATACGAAGGAGGGAACGGGCCCATGAAATCAATACCCCATACATCAAAAATTTCAACTTCCAGAATAGGGTTCAGAGGCATCTCATTAAGTTTAGAAATATTACCTGTCCTCTGACACTTATCACAAACCTGAGAGAAACTATGTGCATCACGGAATGGAGTGGGCCAGAAGAACGCACTTTGTAATACCTTCGCTGCTATCTTTTGTCCAGCGAAATGCCCTCCATATGGAGACATATGACAAACCTCCAAAATTGCTTTTTGCTCTTCCTCCGATACACACCTGCGAAGAATTCCGTCAGGACCAAGTTTATACAAAAAAGGCTCATCCCACCTATAATATCTCACATCATGAAGAAACTTTTTTACCTGCTGCCGACTGAATTCATGAGGAATAATACGACTTGCCAAGTAATTTGCAATGTCAGCATACCAAGGGACATTTTCAATGCGAAGTAATTGCTCATCAACGAATTGTTCTCGAATCTCTGCTTGACCTTCCTGAAGTGGGAACTCGAGCCTAGACAAGTGGTCGGCTACTTGGTTCTCCGTTCCTTTACGGTTCCTTACTTCTATATCAAACTCTTGAAGTAGCAAAATCCATCGTATCAAATGTGGTTTTGCATCCTTCTTTTCAAACAAATACTTTAGAGCATAATGATCAGTATAAACAATTACTTTCGTCCCTATCAAGTAAGACCTAAACTTATCAAAAGCAAACACAACTGCTAACAATTCTTTTTCAGTAGTGGTGTAGTTTAGTTGTGCCCCTGTTAAAGTCTTACTTGCATAATATACTAGATGTAAAAACTTATTCCTTCTTTGACCTAACATGACCCCTAAAGCATAATCACTAGAATCGCACATAAGTTCAAAGGGTATCTCTCAGTTAGGTTCTATAATTATTGGATCCGAGCTCAAAGCAGTTTTTAAAGTTTCAAAAGCTGTCATGCAAGCATTATCAAATATGAATGGTCTATCATTTTCCAAAAGTTGGCAAAGAGGTTTTGAAATCTTTGCAAAATCTTTTATAAAACGCCTATAGAAACCCTCATGGCCTAAAAAACTTCTTATTCCTTTAACATTTGTGGGAGGTGGTAATTTTGAAATAACATCAATTTTAGCACGATCCACCTCAATCCCATTTTTCGAAATCTTATGACCTAGAACTATCCCTTCTCGTACCATAAAATGGCACTTCTCCCAGTTTAAAACAAGATTTGTTTGCTCGCATCTTTGTAAAACATTTTCTAAATTCAATAGGCAATCATCAAAAGAATTCCCAAAAACTGAAAAGTCATCCATAAAAACCTCAAGAATATTTTGTACCATATCCGAAAAATCGGCCATCATACACCTTTGAAATGTCGTTGGTGCATTGCATAGACCGAACGACATACGCCTAAAGGCAAATGTCCCATATGGACAAGTGAACGTCGTCTTCTCCTAATCCTCCGGAGCGATGGTAATCTGGTTATATCCCGAATATCCGTCTAGGAAGCAGTAAAATTCCTTACCTGCAAGACGATCCAGCATTTGATCAACAAACGAGAGTGGAAAATGATCCTTTTTCGTTACCTTGTTTAGTTTGCGATAGTTGATGCAAACTCTCCACCCGCTCACAGTCCGGGTTGATATAAGTTCATTCTCCTTGTTTACTACCATCGTCATCTCGCCCTTCTTTGGTACGCATTGTACTGGGCTCACCCAACTGCTATCAGATATAGGGTAGATGACTCCGGCGTCTAACCATTTCAAGATCTCTTTTCGAACAACCTCTTTCATTTTTGGATTCAAACATCTCTGATTCTCTATTGAGTTGTTGGCACCTTCTTCCAATAGGATCTTATGCATGCAGAATGCAGGGCTTATCCCTCGAATGTCGGCAATGGTCCAACCAATGGCCTTCTTGTATTTTGTCAATATCTGTAATAATGAAAGCTCATTTTCAGTAGTTAAACTGGAAGAAATAATAACAGGCAAAGTTTCATTAAGTCCAAGATAAGCGTATTTCAAGTGAGAAGGTAAAGGCTTTTGTTCCAAAGTGTGTGGTTCCACAATGGATGGTTGCAATGTTTTGCACACTTCTGACTTTATATCCTCTTTTTCCTCTGGTGGATGCATCTCTTCAACTACTTCTGGACAATCAGTTTCTGTAACCTCTAGTTCTTCCTCAATTCCTGTAACTAAAAGATCATAAAACTCAGGATTTGAAGTACTAATAGCTGAACATTCTTCTAAATCTCCTGGAAGTTTCATTGCATCCAACACATTAAATTTCACCTCCTCATTATTAACCTTCGTTGTTATTTCTCCTTTTCAAACATTAAACATTGTATCTCTTGTAGCTAGGAAGGGTCTACCTAAGATGATAGGTACATTCAAATCGGCCTCACAATCTAAGATGATGAAGTTTGCAGGTAAGATAAACTTATCTACCTGAACTAGAACATCTTCTATTTTTCCTTCAGGCTTCTTAATGGATCTATTTGATAATTGGAGGGTAACTATAGTGGGTCTAGCTTTTCCTATGCCTAATTCTTTGAAAACAGATAGAGGCATTAGGTTAATACTAGCACCTAGATCGCATAAAGCTCTACCTAAATTCTTTCCTCCAATAGAACAAGGGATGGTGAAACTGGCGGGATTTTTACATTTTATGGGCAGCTACCATCTCATGTTCACGTAACTTTTTTTTTCTAGACACAATATCCTTCAGGAACTTAACATAATTTGGCATTTGTTCTAAGGCATCAACTAAAGGAATGTTTATGTGGAGTTGTTTGAAGATGTCTAAAAACTTTCTAAACTGAGTTTCTTGGTTTTTCTTGGCTAATCTTTAAGGGAAATGAGGAATCGGGGCAAAAGATGAATCTTTTTGTGGAGAGGCACTAGGCGCCTCCCCCTCACTCAAGGTGGTTTTTTCTTTCCCTGATCCACTAGGAGCATTTTGAATTGATGTTGAAGGTTTCTCTACCTCAACCGACATCTTTGGTCCTTCGTAAGACAACCCACTTCTCAAAGTTACCGCCTTGCATTGCTCTTTTCCATCTCTTTTTGGAACTTCAGTATGCCCAAGAAAAGAGCCTTGCTGTCTCGCCTTCAAATCATTGGCAAGTTGTCCCCTTTGAACTTCTAGGTTTCTCATTGCCGCTGCTTGATTTTGGATTGTGGCATTCTGAGATTGCATCAATGCATCATTGCGCGCCATGTACTCCTTAAACATGTTCTCAAGACTAGTATTGTTATTATGAGCTGGTTGCGATGGGGTTCTTTGGTTCTGATTATACTGTTGTGGTGGTGGTGACATTTGTTTATTGCTTGAAAAAAGTAGGAGGGACATAGGGTTGCTTATACTGCTGGTTCTGCCCTTGGGTTGCTCCACTAGAACTTCCTTGGCCTCCCCATGAAAAGTTGGGATGTTGTCTCCACCCAGGATTGTACATGTTTGAATAGGGGTTGAAATTCCGATTGTTCCCGTGACCTACATAATAAACAGAAGCTGGATTATGCAGACAATTCTTATAAATATGGTTATCACTACAATAAGAACAAATAATTTCATTAATTTGGCAAACAGGAGAAGCATATTCTGGTTGCACGGGTGCAGCTGGTGTATTCTTCCTGTCCAAGGCCATCTCCTTGAGCATTTGATTCATTGTCATCATCTCTTTCTGCATTGAAGTTGCGATGTCCAATGCCAACACTCATGCTGTGTCTTGCTTCTTAGGTGCAGGTTTCGACCTTTGAGAACACCATAGCTCATTTTGGGATGCTAGGTCCTCCAAAATATCAACTATTTCGTTGAAGGTCGTTTTTGTGAAAGCTCCATTTGCAGCGTTGTTGAGCATCATCTTAGTGGGATGGTCCAAACCTCAGAAGAAATGCTCAATCTGGATACATGCTGGTAATCCATGGTTCGAACACTTCCGCAGCAACTCCTTGAATCCCTCTCATGCCTCGTGCACTGGTTCACGGTCATATTGTCTAAAGGTGACAATCTCTTCCCTGATGTCAGCATGGCGAGTAGGAGGGAAATACTTTGTAAGGAACTTCTTTACTAGCGAATCCCAGGTGGTGATTAAACCTGGTGGAAAAGAATTAAGCCACATTCTCGCCTGGTCCTTAAGAGAAAATTGGAAAAGAGTTAACCTTAATGCATCATCAGTTATATTTGGAAATCTAAGTGCACCAGCTATTTGAAGAAAAGTTTTGAGATGATCATGAGGATCTTCATGTTCACGCCCCCCGAACTGTCCTAATGTCTGAAGCATTTGAAACATAAGTGGCTTCAGTTCGAAGTCGGCGGCTTCTGGAATGGGATTTAGGATGACAGAATCCAAATTCTGGAATGTTGTGGCAGGATATTCTCGCATGGCCACGTCTCTATTATCTGCCATCAGGATATGATTGAACTCATTATTTTGTTGTTGACCTGCCATATTTCCGTTAACAACTGGTGGATCTGCAGGATTTTATGGTGGAATCTCGTCCATAAAAGTGATGGTACTTTCACTCTCGCTTTCGAAATCTCTTTCTTTTTCTTTCTTTTTTTGCTTTTCTCTCTATTTTTTGAGTCTCTGTTCTTTTCTCAACCTACGACAGGTTCTCTCAATTTCAGGATCAAATGGCAATAGAAATGAATCCGTGCTCATGCACTAATCAACGACCTTCGTAGTTGGATATAAATCTAAATATTTAAGAACAGAAATTACAATCACAAAAATCGATCACAAAAATTAATAAAAGACTAAAACAAATGGTCCCTGGCAACGACGCCAAAAACTTGTTTGGGATTTTGGATTCAAAATAATGAGAGCGCAAGTGTACACCCGTCACGAGTAGTAAAAACGGAACGAGTATTCTGAGTATCGATCCTCAGGACAAATGAAGTCTTTTTATAGGAAATGTTAATGATCGGAGACTTTGTAATTGAATTTGGGGTGACAAATAATAAGGATAATGTTGGTTTTGATATTTAAAAACGCAATGCAATAAACCCAGCCCAGTTACTTCAAATTAGATAAATTTTCTTCAGTTTTACTTCGCCATCTTCTTATGTCTAAGTGATTTTGAAGTTTTAAGTTCATTCCTAATATGTCTATTAGAAAAAAGAACTTAATTTAGTAAAAACCAACCGTAACCTTAGGTCGAGGTCCTATGTCTAGGCTACCCGAGCGAAATCCTTATGTCTAAAGTATTCCTCTCTAAAGTTAAATCAATAAAGTTGTGAAAACGTATCAACCCTTTCAGTATTGATGCTTGGTTAAAACATTAATTGGCCAAATCAAGTTTCAACTTATGGAAACAACTTTAAGTGATAAAAGAGGAGAAAACGTCTTTTGTCTTGTTGGATTTTAAAAACTTTAACTAACTATCCATAACCAGGCTTGGGAAAAATAAATTTAGCTCATGATGATAAAGGAAAAACATAATTTAATGTTGATGGAAGTAGACGACATAATTAAAAGATGAGTAGAATTAAAACAAGCTGGAAATTATGGAGTTGTAACCCGAATGACCCTAAC
>NW_019104703.1:220243-234526 GCF_001995035.1 Momordica charantia
GAGGTTGAGAGCTTTGTGGAGAGCCATCCATTTCAAACACCTTTAAATTAGTTTGTTGTTGAATTTGTAATCTTCAATGCATGGAAGACACGTGGCAAAGCTTAGGGAGGCTTCAAATCACACCAAAACGTGCGTTTTACATTAAAGGCAATCTCGGGATTGGGGAAGGCGCCAAGCGCCTAGCTCGAAATTTTTCTGCACAAAAGTATAATTTCTGTTAGAAATCAACTCTAAATGACGTAAAAACGTCCTACGTGCATGTATAACCTAAGATAACTTAAAATGAAAGGTTTTGGACACTAAACCAAGCTTAAATCACGGTTTCCGAGTTTAAAACGTTAGAAAACAACACTCATTTAGCTTTTTTTTACCCTTATGAACAAGGGAAATCACAAGCCTTACGTCAAGTTTGGTTCGTCACTATCTTGCCTTATCTGAGAAAAATTTTCACCTTTCCATTACTTTGTCTTTTTCCTTTATCTACCCTTTTAGTTCTGTAATGATATATAAATGGGGCAAACTATAGACATCATATTTGAGTTGGCTCAAATTTTATTTCCAGTATTTTCTTTAATTAATTAAAGAAAAGTAAGCATTTTTATAAATGAGAATGTTTTTTATTTAATTAAGTTAAATTGAGTTTTATTTAATTTACGTTGGTCAAGACTAATTAATAAAAATTATGTAATTTTGAAATCTTCTTAGTGAAAACATTACACAAATTTCGTTCTTATCCTCATTTTTTATCTCTAAATTTAGTTTTGACCTTCTAAAAATCTCTTTTCTTTTACCCTATATAAAGGGGTGTTTAGTTCTTTGGAAGGGGACACTAATCGTGAAAGGTAAAAGGAAATGAAAAGGGGTTGAGAATGAAAAAATAATAAAGGGGGAAAGATGGGAGAGAAGTTTTGAATACTTTTTTTTAATTCTACTTTTATTATTAAAAAAATAGCACACGACATTTCTCTGAAAAAAAAAAAAAAATCTTCTTCTTCCTCTCTCAAATCCAATCGCGCCCCTCAATATCAACCTCTCTAATCAGCCACCGTGCTCAACCATTTTCTTCTTCCTTCTTTTTCTCACTCTCAATCTCGTTCTCTCAAACTCAACCACGAGACCTCAGATCCATGGCGAGACATCTAACCCACTCCAGCGAACCCAAATGGCAGTTGAGACATAATTCAACGACACCCACGCCTGTGACATCGACGCACGACACCCGACAGTGGTGAGACTCGATCCGGTGACCTGCAGCGATCTACAATATACCCACATCGACCTTCACAAGCCTGACATATTTCGAATAACGGTGTTGTTCTGAACTTCGTTGACTCATAGCAAATTTGAGACTATTAACCAACTACATTGAAACCTTGGACAACATTGCTGACCCACTCCAACAAATATAGATCGATATTATTTCCCTTAAGGTGAGTAAGGTGAGTAGACGTTTTCTTATATGAGAGTTTGATACTTAAAGTTTATAAATATTTTGGGAGTTTTGTATGAGATTTGAATTCTAAATTTGTGGTTATTTAAAACTGTTTTATGAGTCGTTTGCTAAAACAGTTTTTTGGGAATGTGGTTCGGGTTGGTTTATGATATTGAAATTTTGCGATTCTTACAATTCTTAATTATATGGTTTTGGGTGTTTAAGTTTGTGATTATGAAATAATATTTAAGTTTGTGATTATGAAATAATATTTAAGTTTGTGGTTCTGAAATTTTGTGGGTATTTTAAATTTGTTTTAGTCTTAAGTTATTCATTCGGTGTTTAAAGCTCATGAGTTATGAAAATTAGGTGGGTAATTGATGTGTTCTGTGTTCGTGGTTCCAAAAAGTTCATGGTAATTTTGTTGTCTCTTGTAAAGTTTTGATTATGAAATTGTGTGGATATTTTTTTAAAATCGATGATATTGAAGCATGTTGATTATTTTTGTTTATGCTAAATTGTTGTGATTACTCAAAATTGTAATTCTTAAATATTGAGTTTGAAAATAAAATTCGTTTCAAAATAAAAGAGCTTTTTAAAAATGAAGGTAAATAAGGAGGATGAGTTTTAAAAGAAAAGAAATTGTCTTAAAATATGGTTTAAATAAAGTCTTAAAGTAAAGTTTTTAAAAAAAGAAATTAGAAATTTATTTTTAATAGAAAACCATGTTTTTTTTTTAAATCTATCATCGTTTTAAAATAAACATTGCTTGAATTAATAATTATTTTGAAAACTCCAATGACGGAGATTGGAACCGTCCAATATTCTTGAGGTGATAAAATTTTCTAATGGCATTTGTGCCACTCATACATATTAATTTATATTTTATTAACAAAGTGTCAATTAATAAAATGTGAGGCATTTAAAAGAAAACCAAAATTATGTTTTCTTTGTGACCAATAAAATAATAGGATAATTTAAGATAGAATTTGGTAACCGTTTTTTAAATTGGATGTTGTACGGTGTTAATACCTACCCTACACTTAATTGACTCCCGAACCAAAATCTATTTTCGTAGACTATGTTTTTTAATTGGGTGATTAATTACACCTTATAGATCGTTGGTGGCGACTCCAAACCTCTTCTCTCGAAAGAGACTCTTTAGGGGATGACGTTGGTCGTTCCACATCGTGATGACGTGATAATACATTCGATCTACACTCATTATACCCCAGGATAGTCTAGTTTGTGACCTTTATGCTCTATTTGGTACCTCGGATTTTGAAGGAATTCAAAATCACAACGAACTTCAAATGAATTTCACTATTTGGTAGCACATGATTTTGGATGATAATCCTATTTTTACTTAAAAATTTTCTAGATCAAAATGGTCGGATTTTGAAGGATTTGATAGACTTTCCAAGTAAATTACCTATTTAACCTCGTCATATTTTAATTTCTAATTAATAAATTTAGAATAAAAGCCTAAATTAGTAAAATTTCTATTTTCTTTTCATTTCCGGTGAACATCTAAACAAAGAAATCTAATTTAATTCGTTTCAAATTATTCTTGTTCCAAATAGGATAAATCATTTAAAATCAATTCTTGGATTTCAAATCACGGAATTTAAAATCATTTCATCAACTTTCTTGACGCCAAATAGAGGGTTAGACTCCTTCAAGTCAATATGATGTGGATAAAATCAGGCTGCACTTTTTGAAAGAGGAAGCTACGTCAATTTTGACAATCTCGGTTGATAAACTTATCTGGCATCATGAAAAAATAGAGATTTACATTGCTAAGACTGGGTACCGGGTTGCACACCACGAAAGTATTCATCGGTCTCCTACTTCTTCGTCCTTTGAGTATGTGATACAATGCTGGAAATGATTTGGAAGCTTCTGTTGGCTTTTTGGCCCTTAATCTCAAATTAATTAATTTTAATTAATTAATTAATTAATGTTTTGATGATAACAAACTTAATTTTTATTTATTGATAATTTTAGTTTTTTAAAGTGTCCACAGCGTAGAGCTCGTTACAACGATTCCAACGACTATTGGATCATTCAAATCGGAGCTTAAACGGCGAAGTTACGATCGAAACAAGAAAGGAAAAACCCCGAGAAGATGATGTGGACAATTCGTAGGTTGACAAATGGCAAGCTTTTTTGTTAATATATATATAGAAAAGGAAAAGAAAAGAAATGGTAAAAAAAATAAATAATAAAAAGTTACCGTTGAAACTTTGAAAAAAATATAAAAAAAATTAATTACATCATGTCAGCATTAAATAATGACATGTGTCAATTTATAAAAAAAAAATTTGAAAATTTGTTTACCGTTTCTCACACACACACATATTTCAAAATCACATTATTATTATTATTATTATTATTATTATTATTATTATTATTATAATGTATATATTATTTTATTATTATATAATTCTTAATTCATTTTTTAAAATTTATCTCAACCCTTCATTTTTAATAATTAAGATCTAATGGTCCAAAATTAAACTTGATTTTTTTTATCATTTTCTTCCCTCTATTTAAACTCAACTTTTCCTTCAAAATCATAAAATTTCTCTTATTCTCAATCCTTCATAACTTCAAAATTCTCATTTGCTAATCTCTCCAAGTTCTCAATTTTTCTTTTCATCTTATTTGTGAGAGAAATTTATTGTTATGAGGATTGAATTTTTGTGAGCTCAAATTTGTACATGTACTCTATTTGAGAGTTTGTAAGTGTGTTTCCAAATTTTCAACTCATTGTAACGGTGTGATCCTCACCGTGAAGAGGATCATCTTTGCTCTTGTGAAGAGCAGTGTACCGGTTTGACTCCTACCGTGGAAAGAGTCAAAATTTCAATTTACAAACCAAGAGGTGTTTGGGAAGTGGAGTAGGACAGTTATGTCGAACCACTATAAAAATTCCCGGTGTCAAATTTCTCTAACCCTCTCTCTTATTTATTTTTGCAATTAATCTTAGAATTTTATTGTTTGCTTTAAATTTCTCTTGTTTGCCTTAGAATTTATGTTATCTTACTTTGTTAAAATTGCATATCTCAAAAAGTATATTATTTTTGTTTAAATTGGGCCCATTTATTAAAAAGCTTATATTTTGTTAATTAAACCCTATTCACCCCCCCTAGGGTTGTCATATCGATCCAACAATTGGTATCAGAGCAGGGTTGCTCTTCTTTGATAAACTTAATTGTTTTTTAACTATAACAACTTTAGGTTTCATCCCTTTTACCGATAGTCAATCTATTACTAAGCCTCCTTTCTTTAATGGTAATAATTATAGTTATTGGAAAAATAGAATGAAATTTTTCTTGCTTTCTATTGACTATGATTTGTGGGATGTTGTTGAAGARGGATTTAAAATTCCAACAAAAGATRTTGATGGTGTTAGAGTTGTAAAGCCTAAAGAAGAATGGTYTATAATTGAAAAGAAARCATGTTCTTTAAATGYWAAAGCTATTAATTGCTTGTTTTGTGCTTTGAATGAAGTTGAGTATAATAGGGTGTCTATTTGTAAAACCRCTAARGATATATGRGATAAATTAGAAATTACTCATGAAGGAACTAGTCAAGTAAAAGAAACAAAGATTGACATGTTAGTTCATCAATATGAAATGTTTAAAATTGATGAAAATGAAGCTATTTTCGATATTTTTATTAGATTTACTAACATTGTCAATGCTTTAGAAGGGCTTGGAAAAGAATATTCAAATCTTTAGAAGGTAAAGAAGCTCTTATGGCCCTTGCCTAAACAATGGGAGCCTAAAGTCACCGTCATTCAAGAGGCAAAGGATCTCAAGACTCTCTCCATGGACGAACTCATTGGTCCGTTGATGACGCATGAGATAAAGATCAAGAAAAACATGGAGGATGAGAATGAAAATAAAGAGAAGAGCATAGCATTAAAGACCATCACCTTGGAAGTTGACTCCGAAGGTAAGAATGCCCTTGATGAAAATGATGTGGCCTATCTCTCACGTAAGTATAAAAATTTCATCAAGAGGAAGAAACAATTCAAGAAGCATTTCTCCAACCAAAAAGAGTCAAAAGGTGAAAAGAGCAAAAGAGGATGAGGTAATTTGTTATGAATGCAAAAAACCGGGTCATATTAGAACCGATTGTCCTCTTCTTAAATCATCCAAGAAATCCAAGAAGAAAACAATGAAGGCTACTTGGGATGATAGTGATGAAAGTGGAAGTGAAAGTGAGAATGAAGAAGTGGCCAACTTTTGTTTCATGGTTCATAGTGACAAAGAGGACGAACAAGATAATGAGGTAAATCTTGATCTCATTTCTTATGATGAGTTGTTTGAAGCTTTTGAGAATATGCAAAATGATTTAGAAAAACTTGGTTCTAAATATGTTATGCTTAAAATCAAATGCAATGTCTTAACTAGTGAAAATAAGTCTTTACTTGATGATATTGCTTGCATAAAGAAAAATGAGCATGATGTTGTAAATATCTCTTGTAATAAGCATGTTCTTGATTGTGATGAGAAAAATGCCTTACTTGATAAAATTAGATTTCTTAAGCATGATGGTTGTGAAAAAGATAATTTGATTAAATTGCTTAAGAGAAATGAATCAAATGCTTTAGTGGAACTTGATAAGGCTAAAGATTCTATTAAAAAGTTAACAATAGGTGCTCAAAGGTTGGACAAGATAATTGAAGTAGGTAAACCTTATGGTGATAAAAGAGGTTTAGGATATATTGATAAATGCTCTACTCCCTCAAGTTCTAAAACTATCTTTGTTAAAACATCTCCTAATATGCCTAAACTTGTTGCTCCTAAGGTTGTATCTAAACATGCTAAAATTAACTTTCTGCCTATATGTCATTATTGTGGTATTGAAGGTCATATAAGACACAAGTGCTTTAAATTAAAATATGCTCAAACAACTTCTTCTAGAAGAAATTTCTCTCAAAGGGCAAAGTTTCACAATGCTCCAAGAAAGAATTTCTCCAAGAAAAGTAGGATGCATAAATTTGTTTTAAAAGATAATTCATTGCATAATGTTGTTTGCTTTTCATGTGGCAAGTATGGACATAAATCTTATTCTTGTTACTTGTCTAAATCTTATGCTTTCAATAAAAATGCAAAAATGAAATGGATCCCCAAGTTTGTTAATACTAACCTTCTAGGACCCAAACAAGTATGGGTATCAAATGATCAAATTTAAATTTTTGTGTTTGTAGGTTTGTTTGAAAGCTTCCAAGAAAAGTAAGTGGTACTTGGATAGTGATTGCTCGAGGCACATGACGGGAGACCAATCCAAGTTTGTCACTTTCTCCAAAAATGATGGAGGTTTTGTAACCTTTGGTGATAACAAGAAAGGTAAAATAATAGGTAAGGGTAGTATAGGTAATGAATCTTCTATTTTTATTGAAGATGTACTTTTGGTTGATGGTTTAAAGCATGATTTACTTAGTATTAGTCAATTGTGTGATAAAGGATTTAGAGTTGTGTTTGATAAAAAGAATTGCATCATTGAAAATGCTAGTGATAGAAAAGTTTTATTTGTTGGAAATAGAGATGAAAATGTGTATACTATTTATTAGAATGATTGTCGTATTAGTGATAAATGTATATCGGTCTTGCATGATGATTCTTGGTTATGGCATAGAAGACAAGGACATGCTAGCATGCACTTAATTTCAAATATTTCCAAGAATTCTTTGATTGGAGATCTTCCCAAGTTTAATTTTGAAAAGGATAAAGTTTGTGATACTTGTCAAATGGGTAAGCAAACCAAGTCTTCTTTCAAATCTAAAAATATGGTCTCTACTACAAGACCTCTACAACTATTACACATGGACTTATGTGGCCCTTCTAGAATTGCTTGTTTTGGAGGGAACTATTATGCCTTTGTGATAGTTGATGATTTTTCAAGATTTACTTGGGTTTTTATGCTAAAACGTAAGGATGATGCTTTGAAAAGTTTTTCTAGTTTTGCCAAAAGAGTTCAAAATGAAAAAGGATTTTTTATTTCTAAAATTATGAGTGATCGTGGAGGAGAATTTGATAGTAATGTTTTTGAAAATTTTTGTGAAAAAAATGGATTTCTCATAACTTCTCCGCTCCAAGAACAACTCAACAAAACGGTGTCGTTGAAAGGAAAAATCGTACTTTGCAAGAATTTGCTAGGTCAATGTTACATGAGTATGATTTACCTTCTTATTTTTGGGCGGAGACTGTTAATACCGTTTGTTATGTTTTAAACAGAGTTTTAATTAGACCTTCTTTAGATAAAACTCCTTATGAACTTTGGCATAAAAAAATTTCAAATATTGGGTACTTCAAAGTTTTTTGTTGCAAATGTTTTATTTTGAATAACAAAGAGAAGCTTGGTAAATTTGATTGTAAGACGGATGTTGGTATTTTCCTTGTTATTCCTCTACTAGTAAAGCTTATAGAGTTTTCAATAAAAGAACTTTGATAGTTGAGGAATCTATGCATGTAATATTTGATGAATCTTGCAATGTGTTTCTAATGATTCTTTTTGTAATGATTCTTTAGAAAGAAATTTTGGAGATTTACTTGATAGTGACAAAAGCAAAGAGATTGCTTCAAGTAAGCAAGAAGTGAGCATCAAAGAAAATAAGGTGGACGGTTTTTCATCCATGTCTAAGGAGTGGAAGTATGCTCCATCCCATCCTAAGGATTTTTGGTGATCCCGAACAAGGTGTGAAAACTCGTTCCTCCCTTAATATGTTAATAACATTGCTTTTGTTTCTCAAATTGAACCAAAAAGTTCTAAAGATGTCGAAAGTGACGAATTTTAGATTTTAGTTATGCAAGAAGAATTAAATCAATTTGAAAGAAACAAAGTTTGGGAAGTCCCTAAGCCTTCTAATAATACTTCTATAATTGGGACTAAATGGGTCTTTAGAAATAAATGGATGAACATGGAAATATCATTAGAAATAAAGCTAGACTTGTAGCTCAAGGTTATTATCAAGAAGAAGGAATAGATTATGAGGAAACTTTTGCACCCGTTGCTAGATTAGAAGCCATTAGAATGTTACTTGCTTTTGCTTCTTATAWGAATTTTATTTTGTACCAAATGGATGTGAAAARTGCTTTTYTAAATGGTTATATTRTGGAAGAAGTTTATGTGGAACAACCTCCRGGATTTGAAAGTTTTGATTTTCCAAATCATGTTTTTAAGTTGAAAAAGGCTYTTTATGGTTTAAAACAARCTCCAAGAGCTTGGTATGATAGACKTAGTAATTTTCTTATKGAGAATGGTTTTAAAATGGGTAAAATTGATACTACTCTCTTTATTAAGTCTAAAGAAAATGATATGCTTCTAGTGCAAATATATGTGGATGATATTATTTTTGGTTCTACTAATCCTTTTATGTGAAGAATTTTCTAAATGCATGCATAATGAGTTTGAAATGAGTATGATGGGAGAACTTAGCTTCTTCCTTGGACTCCAAATCAAACAACTCAAGGATGGTATCTTCATAAGTCAAGAGAAATACACAAGGGATTTGCTCAAAAGGTTCAAATTCAATGAAAGTAAAATTGTCAAAACTCATATGAGCACATCCACTAAGCTTGACAAGGATGAGAAAGGTAAATGTGTGGATGTAAAGACTTCTCGAGGTATGATTGGCTTTTTACTTTATTTAACCGCTAGTAGACTCGATATTATGTTTAGTGTATGTGTTTGTGCTAGATTTCAATCTTGTCTTAACGAATCTTATGTGCATGCCGTTAAAAGAATTTTTAAATATTTGCTTGGAACTATTGATTTAGGCTTGTGGTATCATAGAAATGTTGAATTTAATTTGGTAGGATATTCCGATGTGGATTTTGCGGGTAGTTTACTTGACCGAAAGAGTACTAGTGGGACTTGCCAATTTCTTGGTAGTTCCTTATTTTCTTGGTTTAGTAAAAAACAAAATTTGGTTGTTTTATCCACTACCGAAGCGGAATATATTGCGGTTGCTAGTTTTTTTTGTGCTCAAATTCTTTGGATAAAACAATCTCTTTGTGATTTTGGATTAAAGTTTGAAAATGTGCCTATATTTTGTGATAATACAAGTGCCATAAATTTGACTAAAAATCCTATACATCATTCTAGGACTAAGCATATTGATATTAGGCATCACTTTATAAGAGAGCATGAGCAAAATGGTCATATTACTCTTGAATTTGTAAGCTCAAATAATCAATTAGTGGATATTTTTACCCAGTCTTTAAATGAAGAATGCTTTTGCAGAATTAGGCTTGAGCTCGGTATTATTTGTTGTGATGCATCTTGATTTTGTATTTGTTATTTTTTTTAAATACATATTGATAGGGGGAACATTTATGCAAAATTGTGTTCATGTTTTAGGGGGAGCTTTTTATGTTATTAATTATTTTTGTTCTTTTTGATGATTCCAAAGGGGGAGAAGTTTAAGAAAAAATTGCTCTAAAATTGTTTCATGATTTATTGGTTTATTAATCCATAGATGTATCAATTGAGGGGGAGAAATTAATCTTTGAATGGTTTTTAAGTATGATATTTTGGATTTACTATGATGATTATTAAATATCTATGTATTTTTCTTTGGAAGTTTGTCATCATAAAAAAGGGGAGATTGTTGGCTTTTTGGCCATTAATCTCAAATTAATTAATTAATTAATGTTTTGATGATAACAAACTTAATTTTTATTTATTGATAATTTTAGGTTTTTAAAGTGTCCAAAGTCTACGATTTTTTGATGTCGTCAAACACACGTGGCACACTCGAAGGGAACTGAGCTCTGTCAAACCTATGTAGTAGGAAGTGCGTTGTTTATGGCAGTCAAAGGATACGTGGCAAGCATGGAGGGAGTTGTGGTAGTCAAGGGACATGTGGAAGGCCTTCGATTTTTTAAGCTTTTTATTTTTAAGAAAATAAAATTCTATTATAGGCATTTCCAACACTATAAATTCAATACTCCCCTATCACTCTTTCATCCTCCATTCTCTTCTCTCCATCTCTACTCAATTTGTATTTTCTAAGGATTTTTTGAGCTACTTTGATTCCACTCCGTTATGACGAATACACATTTGAGTTGGAGGTTGTGTTAACCTTAGAGAGCATTCCGACAATACAATGGTTTAGCACCAAGGTCGTGTTCAAGACACAACGACATTTTCTTAATATTCCAGTTTTGTCCTTCGTTCTTCCAACACAAGTTTCTTTTAGTTTCACGCGCAGGGACAGAAATGTCGCAGCTCACATGCTCGTGCAACTGCCTTTGGGTTCTCCTCATCTCCAGATATGGCTAGATGAGTGGCCTTCCGATCTTTTTGGAGTTCTTGCGGTGAATTGTGTTACTTTTTCTTAGTTGCTGTATATTTTCGTTTTTGTAAAAAAAAAGTGACATCATAAAATGAAAAAAAAACAATTCAAAAGTGTTTTGTAAGAAACAACCAACAAGTAAAATTGTTTTTAGCTTAAGGTCCTTCATCGAGAAATATTCACAAGTACAAAATGGTGTAAACTAAACAATAAAAGTGATTCTGTTACTAAAGCACTATGGGTGAAATTCAATCGAAGTCGGTTGGAGTAGAGGTCTTGATCTATTTTGATACCAACTATCCACGGTTTAGAGACCCCATTGGTGAGGAGTTTGAGGGGTCGTTCAAGGAGTGGAGTTGAGTAAGAAACTTCACTCTTTGTTCTAGTGAAATATTTAAAAACTCCAAATTACTATTCAACCCGTTACTTTATTTTATCTTATCTATTTTCTCTTTCTACAAGTGGGTCCCGCATCAAATCATACATTTTTTCTCTTATCTGGTTTCAAACAAGCTACATCATCTCAAATTTTGTGGGTCCCACCATTTTTTTCTTTTTTTTTTTTAATTTTGATGGGTTATACCATTTCTATTTCTTATATCTTTTTTTTTACTACCCTTCCTTTCTCAATTATTCAATTTTTTTACAATTTAATTATTACGGTCTTACTTCCCTACATAATTAAAATTATACATATTAAAGTTTTCTAAATTTTAATCCAAATATATATTTTTTTAATTATTATAGATTATATGAATTATAATTCAATTTTATGTATACGTAGTTTTTTTTAAAATATATGTATATACAGTTATGTCTTGATATAAAAGAAATTTAAAAAAATATATATTTTTACCTTTCCAAAAAAAGAAAAGAAATTTTAAAATGTCAAACTCAAATAATTAAATTTGAACATTTGAAGAAATCAAATTAATTAAATACTTAGATAATCTTAATTCTTGTTCTCTCTTATAACATGTTTAAATGACTATAGTATGTAAAAATATATAATTTTAAATAAGGGCATTAAAATAAGAATAATATTTTATTTAGAATTTGTGAAGATGAAGATACTTAATTTAAAGCAAACAACTATTAAAATAAAATAAAATATTTATTTTTAAATTAGTTATTTTCGAAATAACAAAATAAATTGTATTGTATTTTGAACTTATTAAAATAAAATAAAATCTCTATTTAAAAAATATTTAATTTTTAGATTATTGGTCTCCGATCTTTCCATCCGTCTACGACTGTTTTATTGCACAATCAAAATAACAAATATAGATGTATGATATTCATTTTGAGTTTAGTCAATTAAAATAATATAAATATGTATGATTTTATTTTTAATATAGTTAATTTAAAAGAGCTAGAAAATCTCCTTTATTTTCAAGGTGATCAAATTAAAATAACAAAAAGTATAAAAAAAAATAAAGTAACTTTATCATTGCTTAAATAAAATTTTAAGATTGTGCAATAGAAATAAATGAAATAAACAATATATAATTGTGATCGTAATCTATCTAAATTATAAAAAAAAATTATCATAAAATAATATAACTCAACATTTAAATTTTATAATTGACATAAACAAATTTTAAAGGAAAATTTATTAGAATCTAACTATAATTGTAATTTTAACCAAAAAAAGAAAACACTAACATAAATCTAATTTACACAACTCAGACTTAATAACTTTGCAGCTTGAACACAGATTAAACAACTTCAAACTAATTAACTCCCTAAGATTTAACAACTTCAACCTACCACTTGAACGCCCCCCAAGTGATAGGAGGAAGAGAGTTTAGGTCGGCTGGAGAGGAATGGAAAAGGAAAATACTTACCACCTTACTAGTGATGACCCGACCACTATTGAAAAATTGACAGCTCATTACCTTTTTAAAAAATTCTTTATTTTCACAATCTCTCTTAATTTTCAAACATTTAATGGTGATGAGAACAAAATAAGTCATCACCGATAAGGAGGTATGTAATGACCCGACTTTTGGACAACTGTACTAAGGACGTTACTAATGCATGCTTGCAACATTTTAAATTGAAAAAAAATAATAATAAATAGGAACGTCATAAAGAAAATTTCATAACTTACAAAATAGTTAGAAACCTTTATTTGGATCCCATTAAAAAACAAAACAAAGCAATTTCTATAAAAAAAAAACTAAATTGTAAATAAAAGAGAAACATTATATCGCCCGTCACTCGCCTCATATGTTCTTGCCATTACCTAAAAAAATTAGAATAAAGAAAATTAGAATAAGAGTGAGTATTAAAAATACTCAGTAAGTAACTCAGCTAACAAGGTCAGATATGCATACACACGTAAATTGTATCATTTAGTAACATAACTATGTGGGACCTAAATCTTTATCCGTCAATATAGTTTTCGTTTCACTTTTCCTTTCCTTTTGGCCAATGTGAGCAATTGACCCAACTTCTACACAGACGATACCAACTCCATTATGGTACATAAGTGGGTTTCTTGGGCACTACTAGAAATATGAGTTTCAACGACAGTTTAAAATTATCATTAACTTAATTCATGAAAGTTATATAACTGACATGTATTAAGGCATAAAGAAAAAGGATAACATGACAATATTTGAAAATTGGTTATAATTTATCACCAATAGATCTTCCATCACAACTAAAAAGTGTCACAAAAACTTGTTTGATGACAATTTATACGGTCACTCTAATAATCAAATATTTTGTTTTCTTGTCAACAAAAACTTAATGGCGACAGTTTACAATTATCACGAAATGTTTTTTAATGATAGATTATAATTGTCACAAAATGTTTTTTAAAGATAGTTTATAATTGTCACAAAATATTTTTTAACGATTGTTTATAAAAGTCAAGAAAAACTTAATAATAACTATTTATAATTATCGCGAAAACTTTTATATTGATAGTTTTAACGGTCAATATTGATAGTTTGAATAAATTGTCATAAAAATATTTATATTGACAAATTTAAATCGTCATAAATAATTTATAATGACAGTTTTTTGATTTGTCACAAAAAGGTTTTCAATGACATTATTTTAGTGTTACAAAACATGTTTTGTTAACATCTACAATTATTCATATTCTTTAACTGCCATAACTATTGAAACAATAACAGTTTTAAAACATCGCATATTGATACTATTTCGATAATAAAATAAACTTGTCACAAAATGTTTTTTCGATAAGCTTTTTGTCATAATTGTACATAGTACATGTCAATTATACCTATTACATATACCAAACATATATATAAACATATGCAAACTAAGAAGTCACATATACATAAAGCAAATATTCACATAAATCAAGTATTCACATGTACATAAATCTCATTTACATATACATAAACCGCTAACTCAAAAAAGATAGCCCATAAATCACATAGTTGCAATCAAGCTTCCCGCTCTTGATTCTTGGCAATACCTAAATAAGAATACAATATCAAATATTTGTCCACGACATATTAATTGGAAAGGGTTCAAATTACAATATGTTACTAGCATA
>NW_019104703.1:241545-254219 GCF_001995035.1 Momordica charantia
AGAATTGAAGTCTTGGTCACCCTTCAAAGTCTTTGTAACCTCCCAATTGTAAATGAAGTTTCACTTGAAGTAGTTTGAAGTGTAGTTCCATTAATTGATGGATGACTTGCAATCTCTCTTGATCATCCCTAGCCGAGCTCACCAAGTATTGAACATGAGAAAGTAAAGCTTGTTCTAGCTTCTTGGCTCTTGATCTCGTTATGGGTCCTTGAGGCATGACAATGGTGCTTCCTTAGTTCACATCACGCACACGTTAAAGTTACGCCAAAATTCTTCCTTCAAAACTTATTATTATCATTTTTTTTTCCAATTTCACGCCTGTAGCACTTCTCTCTCTTTTTTTCTTCTCTAATTCCTCTTTCTTTCTTTTTTTTCCCTTTTCTTGCTAATTAATTTTTTTATTCATAATACTAATAGTAATTACATAACCATAAAAATTAAACTTCTAAGATATCTTATGAGAATATGGGGTGTTACAAGGTAAGTTTTTTTTTTTTTTTTTGAGAAAAATGAGAGAAATGGTGGATTGACAAGATGGTGAGGAATGCGAGAGAAGGATGAATGATAATTAATGGGTTGGTTTGCATGTAAAAGACAGAAATGAAGAGAGATAATGTGAGGTTTGCATGGTAGGAGAAATTAATATGTACTACTTCTTAGCCTCGAAAAATTTTCATATTATCTCTATTTATAGTTTTAATAGAAAAAATGTCATTGTGTACTAAAAAAAAATAGAAAAAATGTCATTGAGAGAACAAACCTCTCTAAAGAGGCATTCAAGCCACAAAGTGGAGTTGTTAAGCATTGAGTTGTTAAATCTGGCAAGTTAATTATTCTGAAGTTATTTAATATGTTTTCAAGTTGCAGAGTTTCTTAACTTAGAGTTCTGAAGTATGTGTTGTGTTCAAATTGCAGAGTTATCAAGTCTAGAGTTTGTGAAGGTTGGATTTATGTTGGCGGTTTTTTTTTTTCTTTGTTAAAAAGTTAGAGTCAACTTCTAATAAATTTTTCATTAAAATTTATTTACGTGAATTATAAAATTTAAATGTTGAGTTGTATTATTTTATGAATATTTTTTAAAATTAAATGGGTTATGATTTGAATTCTATATTCTTTATTTACTTTATTTCTATTTCATAACCTTATAATTTTATTTAAGTAATGATAAAATTACATTTTTTTTATACTTTTTGTTATTTTAATTTGATTACCTTGAAAATCAAATACAGTCTCTATTTCTTTTAAATTAACTATATCAAAAATAAAATAATACATATTTAAATTATTTTAACTGACTAAACTCAAAATGAATACATACGTCTATATTTCTTATTTTGATGGTGTCTAATTTAAAAATAAAACATCTTTTTTAATATATATTTTATTTTAGTAAGTTCAAAATAAAATATACTTTATTTTGATATTTTGAATGACTAATTTGAAAAAATAAATATATTATTTTATTTTAATATTTGTTCGCTCGCAATTAAATAGCTTTATCTTTATAAATTTGAAATAAATTATTCTTCTTATTTTAAGGTCACTGATTTAAAATATTATTTTTACAAACTATAATTATTTAAATATGTTTAGAGGGAACTATAATTAAAATAATAATAGTAATTTTTCACTAAAAATTATGATTATTTAAGTGTTTAATTAATTTGATTTCAACATATGTCTAAATTTAATTATTTAAGCTTGATATTTTAAAACTTATTATATATGAAGACATGACTACATATACATATATTAAAAAAATTACGTATACAAAAAATTGAATTATAATTCATACATCTATTAATTAAAAAAATATGTTAAAATTTTGATAGGTATAATTGTGAAGGAAGGTGAAGTTGAAACAATTAAATGGTAAAAAAAGAAAAGTTGAATACTTGGAAGATAGAAGAAAAAATATGGGAGTAAGGAAGTGCAGTTAAAAAAAATATATAAGAGAGAAATGTTATAACCTACCAAGATTTAAAAAAATTGGTGGGACCCACCAAACTTGAGAGGATGAGACCATCTTGTGAGGATAAAGATAAAGAGAAAATATATATGATTTGATAGCTGATCCATTTGAAAGAAGATAAGAGAGATATAATAAATAAAATGAGTTGTTTAATAGTAAATTAGGTAAGTTGAATAGTATATTTACTGTTCAAATTTGTAATTTTTAAATTCTTTTACTTGTACAAGAAATGAAGTTTCTTACTCAAGCCTACCCCTTACAACCCCGTAGCTGAAATGACCCTGAAGTTTACCAAATTTCTTAGAAATTAAAAGAAAAAAAATTCTGTCTTGGATGACCTTTTTCATCCTCTACATTTTTGGCAAATGCACTAAGACCACGTTTACTTCTAGGGAATGAGAATCAAGGAATGAATGAGAATGAATTTTTCAATTTCACAAGAACTAAAAAGTCAAGGTTAATTCAAATTAATCACTTTGACTTATTGTTTTTACGTATATTATAAGTAAAAAGGCGGTAGGAACTAGAATGAACAGTGCAGTAGCAATAAATGCGAGAATATTTACTTCCATAATCTCATCGTTTCATTTTTTATTCGCAATAATTCGAGATTTAATCCCATAGAGCTGATAAATGTTTCGCTTGTAAATTCAATGGGATGCATTGCATCTCGATGATATCGAATCGTATTAAAATATCATGAATAACAATATCTGAGCTATAAAATCGATTCATCGTCGAGAATTGAATAGTATAACATAGCAAGATCTTTTATCCATACCGAATTCAAACAAAATGAGATTCTTGATGTAGTTTACCAATTGCAGGAATGAAATCAAATTGTGGGACCCACCACAAATTTGGGAATCTCAATGGGCAGTTACATTCCTCTTCTGCACCATAATTAATCTCATTCCTATTTCTTTATTCGATGGACCCCATATATTTATTAGAGTTACTTTACTACTTCCACTCTTTCTCTCTCTTTATTAATGAGACTCATAACTTTATAATTTATTTTTTTCATTTCTACTAATAATATTTTTTACTCCAATAAAAATTTATACAACTTTTATTGGTTGGAATGATTTTATTATAAAATATTATAATTATAATTATAATAATTTTACTTTGTTATTATTAATTAATATTAATAGATTTTTTAAAATATAATTTATTGTTAGTGGATATTAGAATAATAAAATTTAATAATATCTTATATTAAATTCTAATAAAAAATGTTTTAGTTGATCTAATTTTATTTTAATTATTTATTATTATTAATATTTTATAAATTATTATAACAAAAAAATATTTACTATCAATCATATATTAATAAAATACAATAAAATGTATTGTTATTGTAATTAAAAAAAATAGCACAATAATGTATTTATAATTAACTAGAAAGAAGAAAAAGATATACTAGTAATTGTTATATATCTGAGTCCGATTCCGATTCTAAACCGTTTTAGTAAACAATATCAAAAGAATTATGATTCTGATTCCATAAAGTGTTTGGTAGACAACATAAAAGGAATAACATTCCCATTCCGATTGATTTTTATTCCGATTCATTCTCATTCAGATTCCTGGCAAGTAAACATGACATAAATATTATCATGGAAGTTTATCTTTCATTAATTTAACATTTATCAATCATGAGGTATTCAATTGAAAGAAAACTTTAAAACATTAAATAAAAACTTGTAAGAGGGATACCACATTGTTTAAAGCTACTTTTTCAAAGCTCATGCATAGGCCATTGAGACTTCTTATGATACGAGGCAAGCACTGTCTTTCTAAAGTTCCTCAACAACATTCGAATGCCTTCAATCCTAATATTGCCTTCATTAGTCGTTTCAATCTCTCCATTAAGAAGTCCATAGATTCAGATTCAACCTCACGCTATTATAAGCCACCTCAAACTATTATAAATTTGGTATCATGTTCCAACCTTCAAGAATTCAGCAATGAAAGGGAACTCCCCTTTTCACGCTCAAATTCATTTTCTCATTGTTCTTGTATAAACCTCATGTTATTTTAACCTTAAAATGTATATTATTAAAACCAAGGAGTTGAAAACAAAATTCCATTTTGTCGTTTCGTATGCTCATAAGAAGGAATAAAAAAAAAAAAAAGGAAAAAAAGGTTCCGTGCGGCTGCTTGTCAGCCAATCCTTAAACTTTTGTTCGTATTCTCTTTCCATAAACAACACATTAAAAAAACAAAAAATGAAATTACAAAAACAAAAATCTGATTTCCTCAAAAAAAAAAAAAAAATTGAGAGTTTTAATTTGAAAGCTTACTCAGCCAGGCGGAGGGAGGCGGGGAAGAAAGGTTGACGGTTGCTTCCCACGTTCGGGACAGCGTTACAGCCGCCATAGCCAAACCTTCAAACCTCAACCTCTCTCTCTCTCTCAATCAAGCTTTTCAATCGGAATTCCAATTCGCAACACCCTCTTTGATGTAGAAATCTCTCGTCGGAATCGGGAGAGAAGATTTGAAACCCTAAATTTGGTGTTTGGTTAAGGATGAGTAGCCAAGTCGCTCCGCCTCCTGGTCAGAGGAGGAACGCTCTCGCCCAGAAACGCTCTTCTTTGACGTCGAGCAGAAAGTCTGAGAACGGGAGCTCTAATGGCAATGTGGCGAAACCGGCTTCTCCTCCTCAGTTGACGTGAGCAGCTTTCCGTTTCCCTTTTTGGGATTTTTTGGTTCATTTCTGCTTTGTGTTGATTTGATGGTGTTATGGGGATGATTTAGATCTGCTGCTGGGGAAAGGACGGTGAAGAAGCTGAGGTTGTCGAAAGCGCTTACGATTCCGGAGGGGACTACGGTTTCCGAAGCGTGTCGTCGGATGGCTGCTCGTCGTGTTGATGCTGTTCTGCTGACGGATGCGAATGCGTTGCTTTCGGGTATTCTCACGGATAAGGTTTGTTGGGATCTTGTTATTACTACTCCCAGTCTACTCTGTTTTGTCTCTGGTTTTATGAGTTTGCTTTGATACTCTTAGGATGTCGCCACCAGGGTGATAGCGGAGGGGCTGAGGCCGGAGCAGACAGTTGTTTCAAAAATCATGACAAGGAATCCAATTTTTGTTACTTCAGATTCACTTGCTATTGAAGCCCTTCAGAAAATGGTCCAGGGTTTGTTTTCCTTCTTCTGCTGTTGTCCTGTGTTTTCACGCGTGGATTATCTGACTGCGCTCCTGAGATATCAATGTAATATAATAGCTTAGGGAGGATCTTTTGGTCGTAAACAACTGTCTTAAGGAGGGGAGGGATTTTAATCTACTAGTAAAAGTTTCCAAATTTGCCAATATGCCTAATCTGCAATCTTCCATAGCACTCGACTGTGGTCTCCACTATTTGTAACAGGCAAGACTATTCTACTGTTTCTCCTCCATTATTTAAGCTACTCCTAAATATAAGCTCTTAACTCTTAGAAACACTATTCCCGACATCTTGGATGGATTAATGACGGGTCAAAAGAAGCTTGTACATGAAATCAAAGCAATAAATTAAATCAAGAAATTGTACATTCTTTCATATTTCTGAATCTCATAAAAAAAAAATCAAGAAATTAGATAAAAGGGCTTCAATTGTTGAGAATAAGAGACAAAGGAAAATTATGGAACTCCTTGGTCATTGACACCAAACGTTGAACCTAACTGTAGGCCACACCTCCTCCCAAGATTCTCAATCTTAAATTTTAAAATTCTCCTTTGTCTCTCAAGTCAAATATTCTACCAAGAAAATACTGGATTCTAAAGAGCTTCCTTTGTCTTGAAACAGTTGATGAGACAATACCTAGATGAGGGGAGGGTGTAGGAGAAACAACTGTATAGATAAAGGCCCCCTTTGTCCTAAAATGATTGATGAGAGAATACCTCCTTTGTTTTTGTCTGATAATTTTCATAGTACCAGTTCCCTTTAGTGTGTAGGCTTTGCCAACAAGACGAAGAAAGCCTCGATCACATTTTTCTGCATTGTAAGTTCACTTCTAAAGGATGTAATTTTTTATTTAATATCTTTGACGTCCAATGCTGTCTGGCCAATTCGATTGATGGGTTCGGTGAAGTATTTTATGGCTGGTATTTAAAGGGCAAAACAAGGACTTTATGGATGTGATGCTATTGGAATATTTGTAGAGAAAGAAACGGTAGAGTTTTTGAAGGGTTTTTATCAAGTATGTACTCCTTTACTAACGGTGTACAACTTATAACCTTTTTATGGTGCCATAAGCACAAGAATTTTGTAATTACAGCTTATCTTTGATCCTTCAAGATTGGAAGGCAATAATGTATTAGAGTTCTTGAGGGGGTTTTCTCATCCTTGCCCTTAGGCTGTTTTGTTTTTTTTTTCCTTGTTTTAATAATTTGTCCTTTTTTTTCATTTCATAGTAGAAAAGCACCGACACGTAGAAATCATGGAGTGTCAGTGTCGGACACGGACACGCTCGGACATGTGCCCGACACGTGTCCGATATGCTAGTTAGCGTGTCCTGATTTTTTTATTATTATTCTTCTTTGGACAGGCCGGAGACACGGCAACAACTTAAGACACGGCGGAGACACGGGAGGGACACGCCGTTTAGTAAAATGACATTGAGATAAAAGAGTAAAAATCCACAAAATAAACCCGAGTTTTCTTGAGGCGAGCCCTTCACGCCTTAAAGGTGTACATGGCAGAGTCAAAGTAAGGAATAAGTAAAAATGGAAGAAGAAGATGAGTCGGAAGAGAATCAATAATAGAAAAATAAGAAAGAAGATAAACCAGAGAAAATATGCAGAAGGACGAGAAAGAGGAAAAGATAGGAGAAGAAGAACAAAAATAAAAAGAAAGAAAATTTAATGCTAACTGCATCTGCATGTAATATCTCTGCTACATGCCTAACAAGTGCCAAGTGGCAATTTTTTGCATGCAATATCTCTCTTCTAGGACTAATAATGGGCAATTTTGTGCATGCCATGTCTCTCCTCCATGATTGACAAGTGTCAATTTTTTAATTCCAAACAATTATTATGTATGCAGATTATAGTCTTGTTTAGTTTAAATTTTACTCCTAAACCATCTTTTTCAAGATTTGTTTCTAAAATTCTCCTCTTTTTGTCTCTTAATATCTCTTCTTTTTCTTAACTATTTTAGTGAATTTTTATTTAAGTATTAAATAGTTTATTAATATTTTTATATATTTTTTATTAGAAAAAATAACGTGTCCCCGACGTGTAGTGTCCTACTTTTTTAAAAATTGGCATGTCGCCGTGTCGATGTCGTGTCGTGCTGCCGTATATCATGTGGTATTCCATAGGCCTTCCGTGGTAGCTTCCAAATTGGTGCTTGATACGTAGAGCTATTTTATGTCATTGGTAGGTCTATCTGATTTTTCGATCTTCTGTTGCAATATTTCTAATGAAGTAATCTTCCTATTTTCTTTTGTTAGACGATAAGTTTGTATATTAGGTGTGTTTTCATAGTGTAAATTAAATTGTTCTTTTAGTTGGTTATTTGTAATTTACCCCCCTTTTTCGTGACAGGGGTCGTTTTTTGTGGCATTTTTTGTGGCAGGCCTTATTCTTTTGGATTGGAGTCCTTTTCTATAGAGGGCTTCCTCATTCAGGGCTGTCTTTTTGTATGCCCTTTTTGTTCTAGTATCTTATTTCATTTCTCTCCATGAAAGTGTTGGTTTTTATCAACCAAAAAAAAAAAAATTGAAGTGTTTAATTGAAGTTCATGCTTTTATTTTTCTACAACTACAGCACCTAAGAATATTTATTGTGGTTGAATTTTGCATTACATTTAAGCATTTAGTATTTTGTTGGTAGTGAGGTCTTTCCTCTTTGATTAATTTTGTTACCTGATCACTTAAGCATCTTACATCTCTGCGCTTCATTGTCAATAGGAAAATTTAGGCATCTTCCTGTTGTTGAAAATGGTGAAGTTATTGCTTTGTTGGATATTACAAAGTGCCTCTATGATGCCATATCGAGAATGGAGAAGGCCGCAGAGCAGGGTAGTGCCATTGCTGCTGCTGTTGAAGGGGTGGAACGCCAGTGGGGAAGTGATTTTTCTGGTATGTTGTGCCTACTTTATGTGCTTCTTCAAGTAGATCTTGTGTCAACTTATAAATGCATTTTCTGTTTTTTATTTTGACTGGTGTGACGATGGTGAGTTAATCAGATTTAAAAATAACCTTTATCTTGAAATAGATCACATGAATGTTAAGGGAATGATGTGCACAAATGCTTCAATATGATCAAGTATCAGCACAATTGAATTAAATTTTAACGTCGGGTTGTAATTATTGCTATGGTATGCCACTAATGATAATGATGTTAGATACAAATGGAGGTCAAGCACGTATTATTTTGCTAATATTTTAGTTGGTTATTGGTGAACACACAATTAAATGTTTCTAGTGAACACATGACACTAGTAAAGCATCCTTTCTCTCTCTCTATTTGGCTTCTAATGATAACAAGATATTTATCTTTGTGCACCGAGAATGTAACTCAAAATCAGATGAGTGATTAATAAGTTATATTGTCGCCATCTCTACTTGATTTCTAAAGATTAGAAGATATTTTCCTATAATTTATATTCAGTGGGAAAAGGAGAAATTCTTCCGAATTGATGTCTAGTGAGTATTTATGAAAACTTGACTTCAGATGAGTGTTAACAACTATTTTAGATTTTTTTTCTTCCAATTTATGAGAAATGATCTGTTTGTTTGGGGAGAGCTTGAAGTGGCCACTATTGTACATTGAATGATTTTATCTTTCTATGTTCCATTGAATATTGTACGTATCGCCATTTCATAACTTCCGGATGTCACCATATGAAATTACTTGTTTGTTTGGGGAGAGCTTGACATGGCCACTATTATACATGGTTTATTTGAAATTTCTATGTTCCTTGAATATTGAATGTATTGTAATTTCATAACTTTTGGATGTTACCATCCGAAATGGCTTGTTTGTTCGGGAAAAGATTGATGTGGCCACTATTGTACATTGATCGATTTTAACTTTCCTATGTTTACTTGAATATTGAACGTATTGTAATTTCATAACTTTCCTATGTCACCATAGGAAATGACTTGTTTGTTTGGGGAAAGCTTGATGTGGCCACTATTATACATTAGTCAGTTTTAACTTTCCCATGTTTGTTTGAATATTGAACATATTGAAATTTAATAACATATCGCCGATTGTCCTACCATTTTGATTTTCCTAGTGTAGGAAGGACAACGAACATTTTATTATGTTATTGTTCCTTCACCCATTATGAATTAATTCACTGTATGGTTATAAAAACTTATATTAACAAATGAAGACTCTAATTTATCTACAAACCATTTGACTATAACAAGTGGGAATAACATGATGCATAATATTCTAGAAGTAAAAGCTCCCTGCATCCACCTAGAGGTCATTTCATACCATTTACAAGTCATTATTTTTCTTTAACGATTCATTTTCATATTTGGTTGTATAATTCTTACTAAAATTATTTATCATCATTTCAGCGCCATATGCCTTTATTGAGACGTTGAGGGAGCGGATGTTTAAACCTTCCTTATCAACCATCATTTCTGAAAACACAAAGTACCTTGTCTAGCCTTCAAATTCTGTGTAAGTTAGAAGAAGATATGTAATATACTCTTGGATCATTACCAAGTTTTGTAGCTTTATATGTTTTCAGGGCTGCAATCGTGTCGGCATCAGATCCTATATGTGTTGCTGCAAAAAAAATGCGGGAACTGCGAGTTAGTTCTGTTGTCATGACAACTGGAACTAAGATTCAGGGGATCCTTACGTATGACACTTCTCTCAAATATTTATTTTATAACTATCTTTCCCTATTTAATACTTGTGCCTATGATATTGGACAAACTAAATACTTTTTTTTTTATAATTATTTTTTTCTATAAAAAAGAGGAGAAAAACAAAAACACAGCCTATGGACAAGGGATCGAGAAAGCCCCTGCCCTAGAAACTACAAGATAAAGAGCCTTCCAATTACGAAGGATGATTGACCAGTGTTATTGAGGCGTACTCGGGCGCTCGCCTCAGGCGAGAGGCAAGGCGATTTTGCCCAGGTGCGCCTTGCAAGGTGCCCAGGCGAGCGCCTTCAATTGGACGCTCGCCTCGTTGTGCCTTTGCGCGCCTCTCGCCTGAGGCCAGGCGATCGCCTTGTTGAAGTGAGGCGATCTGCCTTATTATTATTATTTTTTCATTTTTATTGTGTTTTTTTTGATAAGAATCTTTCTCCCTCGCGAAATACCTCGGTCCACAAACCCTAACCATTCTCTCTGCCTCTCGACATTCACCTTCACCACCCTTAATCTCCGGCCATCGCCCGCTCCTGTCTCCGACCATCGCCGTTGCTGCTCCCGTTTCCGACTAAACTTATTGAATTTGGTTGTTTTATGTATCTTGTTGACATTTGCTATGACACTATTTTGGTATTTATTTTTTAAATTATGTTTACTATATAAATTTATGCACTATATATATAATATTTATTTATTTATTAAGGTGCCCCACGCTTCACTCGAGCGCGCCTTTGTATTGCCTCTCACCTCAAGACGATCAAAGGGCATCGCCTTGAGGTGCGCCTTGTGCCTCGAAAACATTGTAATTGACAAATTGTAGTTACAACAAAATTTTTTGTGTGACTACAACACCACCCATTGGAGGTGAACTGTACACTAGTAAAAAAGAATAAAAGGAACCTCTTTTTTTTAAGAAACAATTTCATTGATGGATGAAATTACAAAGAGAGGGGCAAACCCACCAAAAACCAAAGGGGTTACATAAAACTTCTCCAATTGGATAATAAAGAGCTCAAACTATAAGAATGAAAATAGTGTGTTGATCTACACCAAGACATAGCATGAAAGCCAAAGGTCTCCCCGTGCAATCACTGAATTTCAGTTACTTTGGTTGGTGGTAGACAAGTTCTAGATATTGCTCTCATTACAAATGAGCTTGTTGATGATTAGGAAAGAAGGAAAAGGATGGGGTGGTTATCAAAATGAACTTGCAAGAAGCCTTTGACAAAATAGATTGGTATTTCTTGGATGTGATTCTTAAAAGGTTTTGGCACTTCATGGAGTTAAGATCTGGGTTTGCATTTCCAGCATAAATAAGCACCCAATTATCTTTCTTCATTTTCACCATTGTTTCATACTTCCATAGTAGGCTTTTCTCGTGGGTCTTCTCATGACCTAGTAAAACTTCAATATGAGTACAAGTGACCTAACCATCCATCACCCAACCTTTAGTTTGCAAACGAAACTATTCTTTTCTCTTCTCATGACATGCGTTACATTGATTATCATCTCAATATTGTCAAGATTTTTGAGGAAGCATCTGATCTTAACATCAATTTCAGTAAATTTGAAAATTTAGGCATTAATTGTTGATGAGTCCTACATTATTTTTGGCCCCCAGCATCGGAAGCAAGCAAGCACCAATTTCAATAAATCTTATTTGGGTCTTCCCTTCAATGATAACCCTAGATTATGATAGACCCCCAATTATAAATAGGTATGTTAGAAGGAAGGGTAATAGGGGAAAAGAAGATACGAGTGTGGGCCCAAGTTAGTTAGAGGGGTATTTTTGGGAGAAGAATGAGTGGTTATATGGTCTGCTACGTTGAGGGGTGGGTTATCTTTTTGGTAGATTGTGCTGAGGCATTGTAGGAGAGACTAGGGAGCTCTTGAATTCTCCCTCGACCTGTAATTTTCCCCTCTATACATAAATAATAGAAGTAAACTCTATCATTTTGGTAACAGAGCTGGTGATTCCAGGGTATGGTGACTAGAATGGAAAGCAGAGTAGAAGCTGTGGAACAACAACTTTCTGGGGTCGCTTCCGCTGTGGAAGACAGTAAGGGATCAATGAAGAAGGAAATGACACTTTTCAAGGAGGAGATGAGGTTATGGATGGCAGTCGTATCTCAGAAAAATGGGGATCGATGAGAAACAAAAGGAAGGTAAAGGGCTAGAGAAGGAAATGGAAGAAGGGGAGAAAACGTTGGGGCTAGAGAAGGAAATGGAAGAAGGGGAGAAAACACTTGCCAGCGTTGCAACATCAAGTGAGGGGTCCAATCGACTCTCGAATGTACTGGCGCTGGTGTATGACCTGCGGCTACGAAAAATAGAGGTGACGATTTTTGAAGGGGAGAACCTGGATGGGTGGTTGCAAGGTATTTCGTCATCAACCGATTGTCGGACAACGAAAAACTAGAGGCTACAATTTTGTGCTTAGACGGCGAAGCCCTCATGTGGCACGAATGGGAGGAGAAGCAGAGGCCAATCCAGACGTGGGAAGAATTCCAGGCACTGCTTCTCCAGAGATTCCGATTGTCGATGGAAGGGACGTTGTGTGACTGGTTTGTGGCGGTGCGACAGGAGACAACGGTGAGGGATTACCGGCGAAGATTCAAGGAAGTTGGGGGAACGGTCGGCGGCGTACCTGTGTTTGTTCAAGAAAGCTTGTTCATTAACGGGCTGAAGGAAGAGTTGTGGAAAGAGATGTGGGTCATGAAACCCAATGGGCTCAAAGCCATTATGGAAATGACCCAATTAATTGAGGATAAAAATTTGCCCAGCCCGCCCGTGGTTCAAAAGGAAAAAAAGGGGTCCAGTATTTCGTCGGGTTCCTTAAAATCTAGTGGGTCAACAATCAGATCAG
>NW_019104703.1:267958-281057 GCF_001995035.1 Momordica charantia
ACGGTGAGGACGACAGATCGACGGCAACAGCTGCGTTGCCGTGTGGAGTTCGTCGGAGGTAGCCTTACCGGAAGGAGGAATGGATGCCGGCTAGGATTTTGATTGACAGCTAGGGTTTTGATTGACAGCTAGGGTTTTGATTGACGGCTAGGGTTTTAAAATTAGGGTTTGGTATTTTTGATGATGGCTAGGGTTTTGAGAGTTAGGGTTTACTTCCTAAGCTCTGATACCATGTTAATTTGAGAGAGWRAAAAATATACTCCWTGATTCAAACATGTAACTTAGGTCTTCTTATATAGGAGAAAGCTAGGGTTTTGATTGACGGCTAGGGTTTTAAAATTAGGGTTTGGTATTTTTGATGATGGCTAGGGTTTTGAGAGTTAGGGTTTACTTCCTAAGCTCTGATACCATGTTAATTTGAGAGAGAGAAAAATATACTCCTTGATTCAAACATGTAACTTAGGTCTTCTTATATAGGAGAATGACCTACTACAAACAAGGATAGTAATAAACACCATAAAGACTGAATATCAACAATAAAGACTAAATATTGACAACTAATATTGACACCTAATATTTACACAAATATTGATAAATCCAACACAAGGTTCTGATAGGTCTCCAATAACAAAGGTGTATGCAAGAAAGGAAGGCAATGTGGGTGAGGGAGGTGTCATAGGAGCGTAGTGGAATTGTAGAGAGTGGGCCCAGTTAATTATGGGTGGTTTTGGGTATTTTGTAAGTTAGGTAAATACTCCTATGGTAGAAGGAAGGGTCATGTTTTTGGTCATCTTGTCTTAGGACTGTTTGGAAGAGGTTCAGGAGCTCTCTATTTCTTCCTTGGCCCTTGTAATGCCTTCATATGATAAATAATAGTAGAGAGTTGTATCATTTGTGGTACCAGAGCATTGTTCCTGGGAAATGTCTAGTGGAAAACAAATGGAAAGTCGTATTGAAGCAGTTGAATAGAGAGTAGCTGGAGCTTTAAGCATAGTGGAAGAAAACCAGAGTGAAATCAGAAAAGAGATGCAGAGCTCAAAGAAGACATGAGACTATTGATGGCTACCTTGGCACAGAAGTTGGATGTGGTCGAGCAAGAAAAAAGAAAAGAGGATACGGGAAAGGCACCTGTTGAAAAGGTATCATAAGGGGTGGGGGAAGCCAGCAACGACAATTCCAGTGACAGCTCCAATCGATTGACGAACACCACAAACACCACAAACACCTTGGCCCCAGCGTTCGATTTGCGACTATGTAAGCTTGAGGTCCTATATTTGATGGAACTAACCCGAACGGATGGCTGCATAGAGTCGTCCCATACTTCGTGATAAATTGCCTCACGTACAAGGAGAAATTAGAGTAGCAAACATGTGATAAATTGCCTCACAAACAAGGAGAAATTTAATGGTAGCAATCTTATGCTAGGAGGGTTAAGCGCTCGACTGGCATCAATGGGAGGAGAAGGAAGAGAAGGAAAAGGCGATTGGAATGTGGGAAGTTCAAATTAAAATGTTTTTCTTACTATTCAAGTATTTGGCTAAGTTCAAAATTAAATCAGGCTTTTGTTATTTTTATTTGACTTACTTAAAAACAGCCCCCAAAATCCATAACCTGGTCCCACGCCCACTTTTCAAGCCCATCCAACTTCAACGGTGCTAACTCTCCCCCTCACTCTCTCCCTCCATGTGCTTCATTTATCCCATACCCCCTCATCTTCTGTTAGGTACTCGAATACAAGAACCTAACAAGAACACTATTTTGCAATACCAAAGAGTAATTACAAGAACCGATAGCCTTTCGAGAGGGCTATCTCTCTCCCAAAGAACTCTTTCAAGTTCCTTACCAAAATACAATTCTCCAAGATATCTTCCTCCTCTCCCTACCACCCTTATTTATAACCACTCTCCTAACTAATTACCCTTCTAATTACCATACTACCCCATTATACTAACAAACTAATATTCCTCTATACCCCTAATAGGGCTCTCACATATACCCCTAATAGGACTCTCACATCTTCCCCCTCTCTCTCTTCCTCCAAACTCTATTGCCGCCCTCAAGATTTTATTTTAAACTAATTCTTATAGCAGATGACAAGATTATTTTTTTAAAAAGTCTTATTCTTTAAATTTATCTATAAAAATAACAACCTTACAATTTTTTTTGATGGGGATGTTAAAATAAGAGACTATTTTATTTTGAACTATCTCATATTAAAATTAAAATACTATAGAAAATTGTATTTACTTTTAAGTTACATATTAAAATGAAAAAGAAATATCTGATATTCAATTAGCCATATTTAATTATAGCATCCCTTTTGTAATTACAGCTTAGATTTTCTCATATCCAGGAGAAGTTTTTTATTATTTTTTTTTGTAATACGTTGGATGGGTTCTCCCTTTTGTAGCATTTCATATCATCAATGAAATTGTTTTCTATCTAAAAATAATTAGTCATATTTAAGTAACAAATCTCAATGAAATTGTTTTCTATCCAAAAACAATTAGCCATATTTAAGTAACAAAAGTGTTTAGGGATGGTACTCATTTAGAAATTTTATAGGGCAAATACATTTTTGGTCCCTAAGGTTAGGTGTCTATTTAGTCCCTGAAGTTTCAAAATGAACACTTTTGGTCCCTGAGGTTTGAGGTAGGTGTCTACTTGGTCCCTGAAGTTTCAAAATGAACATGTTTGACCCTTGAGGTTTAAAATAGGTATCAACTTGGTCTCTGAAGTTTTAAAATGAACACTTTTGGTCCCTGAAATTTGAGAAATAGTTCAAAATGGTCCTTGATTTTTTTTACCGTTAATTAACTAAAATTAAAATGACGTGGCAAATTGCAATTAAATTGTTCATTGTAGTTGCTGATGTGGCAAATTATATTAATTAAATAATATATGTGTAGGTGATGGTATTTTCTCTCCCCTTTCCTCATCTCTTCCTCTATCTTTCTCCTACCCTTTTCCGGCGACCATGTCTTTGCTGCCGCCGTCCACCATTCATACAGGACATATATCATTTAATTAATATAATTTGCCACATCAACGACTACAATTTAATTGCAATTTGTCACGTCATTTTAATATTAGTTAACTAACAGTAAAAAAAAATATATCAGGGACCATTTAAAATTATTTCTCAAACTTCAGGACCAAAAGTGTTCATTTTAAAACTTCAGTGATCGAGTTGACACCTACTTTAAACCTTAAGGACCAAAAGTGTTCATTTTAAAATTTCAGGGACCATGTAGACACATACCTCAGACCTCAGGGACCAAAACTGTATTTTGCCGAATTATATGTCATAATAACATAATATATGAAATTGATGTTGCCCATTTTCAATCTTGGGATGGAGAGGTGGAAGTGCTTTAGAATATTTCTGTTCTAATTGTAACATTCGAAAAAAAAATCTGTATATATATATAAATATATATATATATAAATATATATATTTAAATTATTATTTTTATTTAGTTGTTTTCTTTATTTTCTAAAAAAAAAATTTGTTTTAAAAATTATTTTTTAAAAGATAATTTGCTCTTAGAATTTGAAAAAAATAAAAAGAAAGAGTTTTATTAAATCTTTATCTTTTTATTATTCTTTTTAAATAAGGATTCATTAGGGTTTGTTATAAAAGCCCTAAACCCTAGGTTAAACTATTAGACCTAGTTTTCTCTCAAACAAAAAAAGAAAAGAAAAAGAGTTTTGGTATTTTCTCTCAAAGATCGGTAAGTTTTTCTTCCTCATTGTTTTAGTTTTATTTTTCTTGATTTGTAGTTTTTTAATTCAGTTTATTGGGAAAAGTTTTGAAGTCTTTGTTTTTCAGAATAAAAGATTTTAAGGACTTTTGCCCTAAAAATTTTCCAGAATTTTTGGTTTGAATCTTTTTGTTTATGAGATTGTTTTTGGGCTATTTTGAGACTCTTTTTGCATAAAAAGTTTACCTATTTGTATCTTATAAATTATAGTTTGTTGTTATGATTTTTACATGAAAAATTATATGTTTTTACCAAGTTTTAGAGGTTTTCTATATGGTTTTCAGATCTTATTTTTCCTATAAAAATTAGTTAATTGTTAATTGTTTTATGGAAATTTCTTGGAAGTTTTATTTTATAAAACAGAAAATTTTTCAAATTTAAAATCCCCAAATTTTCAATTGTTTAGAAGGTTTTTAAGCTGGTTTTTTTGAGAAACTTTTTGTAAATTTAGTTCGTATTGATTTATATTGATTATTGTAATTTTAAAGGTTGTTATGGTTGATTTTAGAGGCTTTATAACCTAGTTTTCAGATCTGGTTTTGTAGCCCCAAATTCATACTTTCCTAATTATTTTACATAAAAAAGTGTTTTGAATGAGAAAATTGGGTAGATAAGATTTGGGTTGGTAATTGGTTGAATTTTAAATCCTTGGATAGGATTTAAGAATTGATTTTGGATATTGGTTGTTTCTAGGGCTCTAAGTTGACAACTACAGTTAATTAGATTTGTAGGATTTCTGAGAGAGGTAAGTAATTTGCCATATCCCTTCGAAAAGTGTTGTAAGTAATTTGTCATACTCCTTCGAAAAAGTATTGTAAGTAATTTACCGTATCCCTTCGAAAAGTGTTGTAAGTGATTTGTCATATTTCGAAAACTAAAATGTATTTTGGATTTGATAGGAAGATTTGAAATTGATATCTTGCATATGAAATTGAAGTTTTATAATGGATTTGAAAACTAATTTGGCAATTCATATTATGTTTATTTGCAAAGTATTTGAAGTATTCTTATATGATTTGTTAAAGTTTTGTTTAGATTTATTTAAAGATTTGAAATTGATATTATGTTTATTTTTGAAATATTTGAAATCATGTTTCGAGGATTGATAACGCTTGTTTTAAATTATTTCAATGTTTTGAATTAATTTAATATTGAAAGTAAGTATTTGTTTTCATTTTATTTGAAAGATATTTTGATTGATTTGATAAGGCTATCCGGATATGCCATGATTTTGTTTTGAGGAACGTTTTGCTTATTTGGGGTAGTAGCCTAATTTGGAATTGACAGATTTTTGTTCTGGCTTATTTGTGGGATGACACTTTTGTGGTTTGGCATTCCTTGGGAATGAAGATTCATGTGTGTGTTATTCATTCACATGGTCTCACACTTAAGTAACTCTGTTCTGGCCGATATTATTTCGACAACTCTGTTCTGGTCGATATTAATTCGACAACTCTGATAGAAGCTTCTGATTAATTGGTGTTACCGACGGGTAACCACATATGTTCTGTAGGCTACCCAAATAATGCAACCATCCACTCTGATTTTGAAAGTATGAATGAATGAAAGATTGTTTTGAATGTTTGAATGATTTAGTTATTCAAAAGTTTGAAAGTTGTACTAAGTGTTTTAGAATGAACTTTGAAAGTTTTGATTGAAAGAAAGTTTATTTTGAAGGATTTGAAGTTTGATCGAATTAAAGTTTGTTTTGAAAGAATGAAAGTTTGTTTTGATTGACTGGAAATTTTATCTTATTTGAAGACTTTGTTTTCGAAAATCTAGTTTATTTTTGAAAGTTTTGAAAATTGTATTAAATATTTTTAAAGGACTTTAAAAGTTTTGATTTGTTCGTATTTTTGTTTACGATGTTTACGAATGTTTTGAAAGGAAAATGAATTTTGAAATTCGATATGGAAATTGCTTATTGAGTATTTTTGTACTCATTTTTTTCTGTTTTTCTAAATGTTTTCAGATGAAGGTTCAAGTGACTGTTGAGATAGTGATTGAGGAATAACGTTCTGGCATGAGGAGTTGAAATCTTTAGTATTTTCCATTGTTTTTAGCTTATGAGAACTTAGTTAATTCTGGTAGTTATTCTTTGGCTTTATTATAGTGTAGGTTTTTTTTTGTGTCAAAGTTGGACTTGTCCTTATCTTTTGTCATAGTATTGTATTAAATAAAGAAGTATTTCCGTTAATTTAGTGTTTAGTTGTTTACGCTTCCGCATTTTGTTAGAATGATCGTATTGGAAAATACGGGTTGTTACACTAATTTTGAAGTTAATTAATCTTATTTTGTTAAACTCCAAATTTTGGTGCTTTCATTGCTGATGCTGCTGTCTCCAGTTGTAAATTTGAACTATTTCATGTAATTTTTTTTTTAACTCAATCAGCAGTGTTATCTGGGTTATTTTTATACAATCATCACTAGTTTTTCTTGCAAAGCTTTAGGATATTCATGTATAAATATCTTATATTTTGCATAAAATTGTATTCATTGAAAAAGCTTCCACCTTAATTGTGATAATCATTTTTCTTATTAGGCGGTATTGAATGTCAATTTCTAATAAGGTTTTTGTCATTTAAGGTTGAAAGTGGTTCCGGATCTGTTAATGACGTGGCAAGCACAATGATGCAAAAATTTTGGGATTCAGCACTTGCTTTAGAACCACCTGATGATACTGATACTCATAGGTATGAGTTCTCCTTAGAAATTACGATGCTATGCAGTTGTCTGGTTGTTTCTGGCTGTAAACCTTGGTGAGAATTTTGCAGTGAAATGTCTGCATTCATGGCTTCTGAAGGGATACTAAACTATCCATCTCTAGGTCTTGGAAATTCATTTGCGTTTAAATTTGAGGATCTGAAGGGTCGGGTACATCGTGTAAATTGTGGTGAGTGCTGGTAATTTTTTATAGAGATGATTTTGCAGAGCCTTTATATATATATATATATATATATATTCTTTACGATATGAAAAATCAATTGTGGTTTATCTGGGCCTTGGGGTGGGCGCGGGTGCCCCTGGGTATAAGAGAGCAAAGCTCCAACTCTAGTTATTAAAAAAAAGAAATTTGTTGTTGGTTTAAGGCCTTTACTTTAAGAAACCATAAATATCAAAAATCCCGTTCACTTGTATATAGTCTTGAGGGAAATAAATTCCTCATCTATCTCAAATTCATTGACAAAATTTAGCCCCTCTGGGAGAGAGGAAAGAAAGAACCTAGGAGATCAAATTCCTTTTCCTCTTACCTATTGGAAGAAGGTATATCCTCCTTTAACTCTCTTTCCCACTTACACTTGTGTCTCCAACCTTTCAAAACTTTTACTCTAACTACCATCTTTGGCAATAATTTTATGCGAGCTAGTGGTAGTAACAATAGTTATAGGTCTAAAAGCCTTCACCCTCGTCACTTTTCTATGCAACCTAGCATCGAGATCTCCAAGAAATATTTGTTTGTTTGTTCTTGATGGTGTTCTGAAGTTAAAGAAAACCTAAGATCTGAATTTCGGCTGGTACTCTGCTTAGCTATTCGGCAACTATTCCAATTGCTTTGAGAAAAACATCAATATTTTCCTTCCCATTTTGTTTTCCTCTTCTCTGTATCTCTGTTTTCCTTAATGCATAGTTCCAAAGGATTTTATCAGAAGGTGCTTGGGAAGGGTTAAGTGGGGATTTGAATGAAAATTCGATTTGGGGTTGGGAATTGGGCAGGGCAAGTTCTATTGATCTAGCCAACTAGTTCTAACATGCATCCAACTTTTATGGCACTAAACAATTATTTTCCTTGGACCTCTTTAGCCCACTTTTCAAACGTTAGTGGAGCGTGACCTAAGTTCTAACTATTATGAATGGACAGAAATGCTGCCATATACTTGTGGTAGCATTCCGGAAAAATCTATTGGGGTAAAAAAGATCAATACTGTGTAGATCATTTATGATTCCTTTTAATACCTCAGTTCTCATGAAAGTACTTTCTCATTACTACTGTTGATGGCCTTCATTTTATGTTAGCCTTTCTTAGGTCCGCATTCAAGGTTATTGAAATAATGAAACTCTTAAATCTGTCCAGAGAAACAGGTCGAGTAGAGTCATTTCTATTTTTCTCATCTTGTTGCATTTAACCCCTTTTGTACCTGCCATCGAAAGCTGAACCAGTAGATCTTCTCTTAATCATATTTTTGCTAGGAGGGTAACTCCAACCTTCCATTAACCTACATCATGAGGACGCGAGCGAACACTACATATGGTGTTTTCATTGGCGAGAGTCTGAAAGCATTAACCCTGGTGAATTTGGTTTAAAGCTTTAAACAAGGGATAAAAAAATATAGGTGTGGAAAGTTGTGTATATAGTGATGACATGGTTAATTAATGGATTTCTATTTACATGATAATTCTTTTTTTGGAAAATATCTTTTTTAAGCCTCTCCGAGAAATATAAATTATAAGATAGATTCTATCCAATGAATCAACAATTTAACAATTGTTTCTTTAGGCACTGAGACCTTAGAGGAGTTGGTATCTGTTGTCATGCAAAGGGTTGGTGCTACTGACAATGCCAGTCGTCCTCTGCTTTTGGTACGATTCTTGCTACTTTCTCTGAGTGATTTTTTTTTGTGAGTTTGTTGCATAAATCAACAGTTTTGTTTCTTGTACCAGTATGAAGATGATGAAGGTGATAAAGTAGTTCTTTCTACGGACGGTGACCTCGCTAGTGCTGTAAACCATGCTAGATCCACCGGACTAAAGGTAGTAGTTTAGTGTTCTTTGTTTGGTATTATCCTTTTGTGACATCATTTTTTCTTGTTTTTATTGTCAAAATCTTTTGGTTCTCCGAACGATTATTGTGGTTTTTTGTGCTACGTTACTGGGATGTTTAATCGGTCATAATTCAGAAGTACCACTTTAAATATGAGACACAATTGCGCCAATAAATGAAATGTACAAAAAGGGATAAAGGTTAAGGCAAGGAGTTAAAAAAGGTTATCCAGTTGGTAATAATATGAGAGACCTCCTATTAAGGATGTGTATTTCAGGAAGGAGAGGGCGCGTGGTAATTTAGTGTAGGTCGAGTGAGGTGGGATAGTGGCAGACCTGGTTTACTTATAGTAGGGTTTTTGGGGTATTATGCATGATGTATATATCGGCTGTAGAAATAGGGTGGGCATCTTTTTGGCTAGTTTCTTGGTAAGGTTTTGGAGAGGTAGGAAGCTCTCATATTTCTTGGCTCTGTAATTCTCTCTCTGTTTATCAATAATATAGGAGCGGTTCCTATTATACTAGAAGAGATTGAATAACTAGAGAAGTGTTTAGATAAAGAACACCAAGAGGATGGAACAAAAATTGAACTTCTAATATTTTTCGAATTCCCTAAAAATCGATGGACACGTACTATTTTTCCTCATCAAAAATTTTCAAAGAAATGCATAAGAATCTCCCTGTAGCAGATGCAGTTTTACGACAGCTTTCTTTCCAGTCAATTTTTCTGGTAGCTATTGGTTTATTTATGTCTATTATCTTTGTTTGTTTGCTAGTTTTGTGTAGGCCAGCTAGTTTGTTTGTTGCCATTACTAGCTAATGAGTAGTTAGCTGAAGCTGAAATTAAGTAGCCTTTTATGTATTTGGAATATTTTAGTCAGTTTTATTTTAGCAAAACTAGTCTACACCAGAGTGGTGTTAGAGCATTTCGGTTCTCTAATTTTATTAAATTTCAGAATCCCATTTATGTTCATGCTGAAATCGAAGGAATTTGTTTTATAATAGACTGCTGAATTTTCAGTTTTTACTTTCTATTTTCATGTTTTTATTCCTTGGAAAACACCTTGCAGGTTTTAAGGTTGCATTTGGATTTTCCCGAGTCGATCCAGCAAAGAGAAGCTCCAATTGATGCAACATTAGACCAGAAATATGGATCATTGCCTATATATTCTGGTGCATTGGCTGCTGCCATGGTTCTAACCAGCATTGGTGTATTGATCTACTTGAAGCGCTCTAAGATGTGAAGTTAAAAGACAAAAATTATTGAAATGCTCGTAAATTTCGGCAGAAGAATACATTACGGTGTCCAAGTTCTTAAAGAAACCGAGATAGAAAAGGGAAAGAGTTGCAACACCAGTAGCGTTTTAGTAATAAAATGAAAAGGAAAACTCGAGGACTGGTTAAGGTTCTTTTTGCTCCTCCGAAAAAGAACATGGAGGAATATAGATTTCTTCCCATTTGATCTGTTAGAAAAAAACTGAGTGGCATTCATAATGCTAAAAAGATATCATGGGAGTACCATCCTCTATTTATATTATGGTTGTGTATTTATAAATAATGTTTTAAAATGTCAGTAGACTACATAATTTGTAATATCCATACTCTTGTAATTTTTCTCTTTTCAGTAGGGGTGTAAATATGTCGGTTCGGGTCGATTTTCCGTCAAAACCGATCCGACCCGACTCGAAAATGTTCGGTTTTTGTTCGAGTTGGGTCAGTTTGCATTTTTTTTTCCTCCTCTTTTGCTCTTCTTCAATCTAGGGTTTTACTGATCTTCAACTCAAACAGAATGAAAAAATGGTCTCAGAAGCTCGGAAGCAAACAAGAGAGAGAAAGATGAAAGCAAAATTATTTTATGTAATCTCAAACCCACCCTCCAAACCTTCAACATCATAACCCACCTTCAAATCTTCCATCAAAACCCACCTTTAAAATACATCAAAACCCACCAAAATACATCAAAACTCACCTCTAACGTAAAAAATAGAGAAATCCATCCAAACCCACCTTCAAAATCAAAAGAAGATAGTAACCTACGCCTCGTACATTCTTAATGCAATGCCATTAAGCAGCAGGAACGATATTTAAAACGTATATGCAAGATGGACGGAATAGGTTAGCGGTCACGGGATAGCAAAATGTGACATATGTGTTCATCAACAAGTGTGGTTAAGTTATGGAGGGAATACATCAAAACCCACCTTAAAAATACATCAAACCCAACTTCAAAATACATCAAAACTCACCTCCAACATAAAAAATAGAGAAATCCATCCAAACCCACCTTCAAAATCAAAAGAAGATAGTAATCTACGTCTCGTACATTCTTAATGCAATGTTAATAAGCAGCAGGAACGATATTTAAAACGTATATTCAAGATGGACAGAATAGGTCAGTGGTCATGGGATAGCGAAACGTGACATATGTGTTCATCAACAACAAGTGTAGTCAAGTTGCGGAGGGAATACGCATTAATGGTTGGGAGAGATTACTTACAGTGTGATAAAGGAGGTAGCAGTGCAATGAATGTCTGTTCTACTGCTTCACCAATCGAGCAAGGAGAAGAAGTGAGTAATGAGAGGAATGAATGAATGGGGGGTGGTACCTCTGGGTTGTTTTTGTTTTGTTGAGCTTCTATTCCAATTACAATACATTTTCACATTGCATTGATCACTATGATTACACCTCAATAAATGGAAATGAATGGTGAATGACAAGTTATCATTACAATCTACCATGTAGTTCAATCAACCGCACAACATTAAAGGTATCTGACGACGTGTGGGAAAAGCAAAATTGTCAGCGAGAGCGAGATATAACGAGATCGATAAATATGAATAGAGATGGATTGCATGATCTTGAGCACGCGCTCTAACAACGAGATCAAGATAGAGCGCAGTTGAAAGAGGTCATATCGAGAGCGAGGTAAAGTGAGATCAAGAAATATGAAATCGAGAGTGAGTTAGAGCGAGATTGAGATCGAAAAAAAAAAACAGTGCACATCATGTGGAGCAATACTGAATCCAAAAAAAAAAATCGAGATGCCTGCTGAAATCATACTATCATGAACAAATCACACAAAAAACTACATAGAAATATTATATGATTCAATGAATACAAAAATATGGCATGTTCATTCAAAGTACGATTCATCGTGCCAAAGTTGTGTGGCATACTAAATCCTAATATATGACACTCCAAACTGTACAAGAGTTTCTAAAGTATTACCAGTTACGAGATAGAAACTCTATGAATTTACATGAAAAAAATGCCACAATTTATACCACCTTTTGCCTCGTGTCGGTCGTAGGATGGTATACATGCCAAGGAGTCCTCTTCAGCTTGCAATCCGTCCCATACAATAGCCCACATGCATACAACAGCGATGGGATGGTATGACTCAATGACTGCAGGTCCACCATCAACTTCGGTATGGGAATGTGCCCTAGTAATGAGTCGTACACAAAAATATTGGACTGGTTCATATCTATGGCGACCAGGACCCAGCGATCTCTGATGTTAAGCGGGTTGTATACTACATCGACGTCCCTCTAGGCTGTAATGAATTTTTCCACCCGACCCAGCACAACCTCCATGCACTGCTTATATACGTCCCAAGTGGGGATCGTGTCTTGGAAGATCTTCCCCTTGATCAGTTTATAGGGGCCAGCTGTAGCAGTAAGAAGTTTCTGCATAATAGCAACGTCGTAGACGATTAGATTTGTCGAAACGTAAATCTTGTATGTGTATGAACTACCTATCTTACGATTTGTAGTGGGTCCATGACAATAAACTTCTGGACGCATAGGTGCGGCCGCTTACCGAGCTTCTCATGATGAAATGTTATGGTAGCAGTTTCCTGCAATCACAAGTATAACACTTATTGTTTGTGAGACGTAGTGCAGTTATGGGGCCTAAAACTATGCAATGTTGTGTATCACTTACCCCATCTTCAACCTGTTCCTTAGGATTCAGGATGTTAATGAAGAATTTCCTGGAATATCCGTTGTGCACATTCCATGTTATGGACGGGCACTTGACGTCGTCATTCCTAAGGTCCCATACCTAAAGCAACATCTCGGTAAACTTGTAGTTCGGAATGTTATGCAATGGGTTGTATTTGGGACGAAATGGCTTACCCTGGCTGGCTGGCAGGCACCGGCTCCACGTCCACCTTCTGTTTCTTCTTTTTCCAACCCGTGTCATCCAAACTGAAGGGTTTCATTTCCGTCCGCTTACGCTGCGTCCTTCTTGGTTCGGTGGAATCTGGAACCTACAGAACACAGGAACCATTTTTTACATACATAGTTAGTTAGGTTTAGAAAAATGTCTAGAATACCATACCTCAATTTTCGTGGCTGGTTGCTTCTCAGCCTTCATTCGAACAATTTTCTTGGACTCAATGGGTTCGGGTGCATTGGATTCGCTTACACCATGTGGGGCTTGTCGCGGTACCGTAAATCAGATCGTGGTCGATTTCTTGCCACGAAGGGGGTTTCTTCTATTGAGTTGGTTGTGGCACAATGACCAGCGGTTGAGGAACTTTTTCTAAGGCCAAGTTTGTAGAACCCACAGG
>NW_019104703.1:281387-307851 GCF_001995035.1 Momordica charantia
ATAGGGGGCAGAATAGTTTGAAGGGTGGGGGTTGTATTTGCTGGTGTAGGGGCCGGATCACTATGATCGGGTTGATGTGGCACCTGAATCGTGCAAGATGGGCCAACAATGGTGCTTGAGGCAGGAGGCTCAGCTGTTGGCTCACACGTTGTCTTTGCCAGTATCCTGTACTGCTGAAGGTGCCATTTGGATGTCCACATGATCCATAGCAGGGGTACTCGACGTGATGTCTGGATCGGTGAAGTCATTTTACTACTGGAATGGATGGAATGGGCATCCGGATTGGGTCTTCCGACTGCAACGTCCAACTCCACCCCCATCGACAATACCAGTGGGCTTGGCTAGTACAGAATCTTCAGGATCGAATGGGTGTAGAGTTCTCTCTGCATCATCGGTTGCCCCTTCATGTATCGGCTCGCCTGCATGAACTACAACATCATCCTTTCCACATTCGGCACCTCCGTGTTCATGGTCATCAACATCCTCATCATGCTCGGGGATATCATCGGATACCAATGGACAGGTGGACTGTATCTGACGGAGAGATACCAATGTTGACCTCGTATCTATCGATCCGCAATAGCAACAACGTATTAGTACTTGGACCGAATGAAGACATATAGTATACTAAGTTATAGAAAAAACTACCCGGCACAATCTTTGAAGCATTACTTTCATTTCACTTAAGTCTGACTTGACCTCCGTCATGTCCGTCTTCACCTCCACCATGTCCCAAGCTAAAAGATCCAACCTTGTCTCCGTAACCTCAAATCTATCATTCGATCCACGGGTGTCGTCCCATTGTGTAGGGTAAGCATCGCGTGGCGTCGATCTATGTGTTTGTCGCGTGCTTTGCCCCACATTAGAACGAATATAAGTATTTCATACTTCAATTGTTGTCAATTGCCGAGCTTTGAACGTGGCCTCTGTACGTGGCATGTCCGAAGACTCCTCCACCACCGCTTGTACAGTCGGTTCCAACAAGTGCGCCGCGTCGAGCGGGAGATCGTCTTGGGCTACAATATTCTTAGTGATGGGGGAAGAATGTTGTCCATCATCACTGTTGGAAGTAGAACCCCTAGGCGCACCTAAGTCAACCACCTCTCTTTCATCCAATGGACACCTCTGGTAGTCCTTCTCCGACTCCATCTACACGAGTGGATAAGATTTGACCAACTGTACGTACATTAGAAGAACAAATGTGTGAATACAATTCAATAGAACTACACAATAGTAAATATATTCTAGATCGCTTACCACCGCAGAATTAAGCACCTCCTCCCCCAAATCTTTTGTAGCGACTCTACTACACGAATATCAAAATATCCAGGGAATCACGATCTCACTCAACCGATTAACACTAGGAGTAATGAGAGATGGGACGACCTCATATATCCACACCTGAATATAAAATAGAAGTTCAATCTCACCCTTCAAAACGTTCTAACCAACAAACAGAAACTAGTATGCATACGTACTAATTACCTGAAATGCAAGAGGAAATCCCGCTAGGCTATACTTCACTTGATATTTTTTGTTCGTCCTCACTTGAGAGATGGAGCGAACGGATTTCAACTACGTGGCCTATAAGAATTATTGGGAATGACAAAGTGTATTGACAAAAGGTAAAATAAATATCTCTTTTATCGTTTTGAAAAAAAAGATTTTATTTCCTTTTAATTATTTGAACGTTACAAAATCAATTATTTAACATTTTAATAATTAATTAATTGTGTTTTGTACGTTTTAATTAATAAAGTTAAAACGTTTTTCTTTTCTCTTTTTAAACGAAATCAAGCTTCCTTATGCATGGGGGAAGATTATGAGCTTTTGATAGAATTTCTGAGCGGGTTCTTCGATTCCATCCGGCTTCAACAAATACACGTCTGAGTTCGGAGTTGTGTTAACCTTGGAGAGCAACCGACGTACATACGATTTAGTACCGTGGTCGTGGCGAAATTGTTTTCAAGACAGTGGTTCTTCCACGGCACAACAATCGTTTCCATCTAATTCTTCCTCGTATTTCCAACAATTTGAAAGCAATTTTTGGAAAGAATTAGATGAAAAAATAAATAGAAATTTTACCCAAAAATCCTGAATTCGCTAGAGGGAACTATTCATGCTCGAATTCAAATTGGTTAATGTTTGTGATTAGGGAGAGGTGTAGCGAAGCCGAATCTGAGATTTTTGGCGATGGTGTTGGTGCACACTAGTTCGTGGAAAGTGCACTTGTGGCGTTACAGATCTGATCATTGTTCGCATGTCGTGGATCAGGTTACTGTGTTCGGAGTGCAAATCACAGTTGGCAGATCTATGCTGCTACAAATAGATCAACACCAAAGAAAAGAAAAAGTAAATCAGAAATCGTGGAGATTGCACTTCTCGCGTGGGCTATTCATGAAACACCATATGTGTTTGCTATTTGTGAGATCTGTTCAGATCTACTTTTCGTAGATTGACTCGGGTTGTCGCAGATCTGGACGAAGTAGATCTGTTCGCGGAATGGATATTCACAGATCAGGTTGGTGTAGTTGACATTGTCGTACGTGTTGGTCGTCGGGTTTGAAGACGCCACCAGAGAAGGGAGGTCATTATAGACGCAGATCTGGTCGGGTTACCATGTCGATGTTCGTGGGCTGTAGATCAACACCAAAACGCTCGTGGTTGTTACACCGTTGCCGAATCTGGTGGCTTTGAGGGTCGCGGATGTAGTGCCGTCAGCCGTTCGTGGTTGGTTGCCTGAGGATGCTGGAGATGATGGGTTGTAGATGGTGGCTGAAGATCGAAATGAATGAGGGAGAGAAAGGAACGAAAAAAAGAAGATTACATGCGGCTGAAAGGAAGGAGAAGATGAAGAGGTTGAAGAAAATGATGAGAGAGAATATTGGTTCCTCTTTTGAATAATTCAAAGGAGATAGAAACTCATAATTAAAAAAAAAAAAGAAAGAGAGAGAAAGGAAAAAATAGAAAAGACATATCAGGAAAAAAGAAAGGAAGGAAAAGAAATAAAAAGGAAAAAGAAATGATGAGAGAAATTTTAATAGTATATATATATATATACTTCTTTTCTTTTCCTGTTGAGATTTAATTAAGTTAGATTTTTCCTTTATGGTTAATAATTTCTGGTTTGTATGTTTCAGACATTTTCATTGGCGTTATTGTTAGAGATAGAAAGACCATAATTGTGGGGGACGAGAGGTAATAAGAAAGATGAAGAAAAGAAGAAAGGGAAACTAAATAGGTCAATTTCATATTCTATATTATTGAGACTTATGCGATAATATAATTCTCATGCATAAATGTGATTTGGCATAAATGTGACGTGGTTATGTCAAAATTAAGTTGAAAATATTTGGATTGTTATTCGTTACATAGTTAAATTTTATATAGGCTGATTTTTCCTATATTATGAGCGAAAAGTTCTCAATATTTTAATTGTCTTATGAGATTTTAACAATTTTAAATGTATATAATTGTCGAACATGATATTTACTGATATTTACCGTTTTATGCATGAGTTAAACAAGTTTCTCAGTTTTATTCTTAGTAAGATTTGCAATTACTTGTGGTTTAATTAAAATAATTGCAAAAGTTGTTTTAAGCTTATTAGTTTAAAATTGTGAAAAAGTAAAAATGAGATAATGAAGCATCTCAATGGAAGTAATTTAAGTTTGATTTCATATCTTAAATGATCGTGATTGTTGAGATTTTTTTTAATTGGTAGTGAATTTTCATTAGAATAAATTGTACTATTAAATAGTGCATAATGATGGCTAAATTTATTTCCTTTTGAAGTTGTTTATTATTATATGAGATTCGTAATCTTGAGTATTATTAAATGTGAAAATCATGAACTTATATGATTGGCTAATTATTCGTGTGTATCTGATATTATTTAACGATGTGATATTGCTATTGTGTAGCAAAGTATGAAAAATATATCTTCTTGGTGAAGTTTATTGACATGACTTTGAGAAATTAAATTAATTATTAGTTGAATAATTAATTTGAGACGTCATGAGAATGATCTTGTGAAATTAAATTTTCTTAATCACTTTTCGGTTGAAAATTCAAATAATATACATGTTCAATCTATATGCATATATCTTATAGATGAGGTGGACTTAATAGACCTATTAGGTGTAAATAAATTTTTAAATAAGTTGGTTCAATAAAAATTCATAAAAGTTGTGGGATATATACAAAATATAATATTGATACATGTTCTAGTGTAACTAAAATAGTTGCTATTAGATCTCTAATCACATTTGCTGCTATTCGTGGCCTCTTTATACATCAATTGGACGAAAAAGAATAGTATTTCTTGATGGTGATATATGAGGAGATTTTCAACTTCGAACTTTTGTGGTTACTGGTCAAGAGAATAAAGTATGCAAGCTTTAAAATTCTCTTTAAAACTAAAAAAGCTGCTAAAGTACTTTAGTAGCTTATTTAATCAAAGTTGTTTGAAGCTATCATGTGATTACATTTTACATGTTGATGACATCTACCTTTAGAGTTGATTGTGTGATTACATGCTAATATGTTGATGACATGCTTGTTTTTGCACAAATTTATATGTAATTAATGATACAAAGTTGCTTTTATCTTCACATTTTGAAATGAAAGATTTGCAAAAGGTTGATATAAAACTTGGTATTAAGATAATTAAATATGATAATGGGTTCTTCCTATGTCTATATTGAGAAAATGTTAAAAGAATTTGATTGTTTTGATAGTCAACATGTACGAACACTTTATGATGCTAGTATGAGTTTTTAAGAAACAAGGTAATAGTGTATCTCAATAATAGATATGCAAAAATTATGGATGGTATAATGATGAAATGTAGTAGACTAGACATTGCATATCCTGTGAGCAGATTGAGTAGATATATCATGGTAAAGACCATTGGACTATTTTTAATCGTTTGGATTACTGCTTGTGTTTTAACAAGTTTAATTCTATATTAGAAGGTAGTTGTGATGCAAACAGTGTTATAGATAACGATAAAGTGTCCATTAGCTAATGTGTTTCCATTAAGTGAATGAACTATATTTTATGAAATCAGCAAACTGCCATGATGATTATCTTATTATACTTATGTGTAGAAGTGTATGAATAATTGTTATGTCATGGAATATGTTAGGATTGTGGGGGGAATTTGTACTAATATCCCTACATTATGATTCACAAGTTGTCATACGGATTGCCAAAAATAGTATGTACAATGACAAGAGATAGCATATACGCTTGAGAAATGGAGTTGTGAAGCAATTACTGAAAGGTGGAATTATCTTCTTGGAGTATGTGAGATCTGAGAGAAATCTGACAAATCCTCTCACCAAAGACCTAACAAGAAGGGTAATTTTTCAGTCCTCAATTTGGGACTAAACCCCTAATGAGATATGTGAATCCATAGCCCTTCTTTTTGGGTGGTTATGCGTAGACCTGATGGATTATTGATGCTGTTCTGTGAATCCGTAGCCGTTCGTTTTTGTGGTCTATGCGTGGACTTGGATTATGTTGAGATACAATGTGAGAATCCATAGCCCTCTATTTGGGTGGTCTATATTCACTTAGGGATAATTTTTCAAAAGTCATCATAGCTCAGTTTGTTGAGTGGTTTATTTTTGGATAAACTTGATGAAGCAATAACGTGATTGTGAAGGTGGGCTGTCTTTTATGAAAGAGCTAAATGGTCTCTTTCTAGAGCTTTCATGAAGACCCGAGCTTTTATGTGCATGACCATTAATAGCACTTGATTTGTATCGCGGAATCGAAAAACAAAGGACCTTAAATGTGTTGTGAGAGTCTCAATCATAATTGTTGAAAGTTCAAGAGGTATCTCACTTTCATTAGTTAGATTGTTGCTTCACTTCACTACGCATTAATTCAAATTGAAAGATATCAATGCTTAAGTTTATTTTCTTTATTGCTCAGAATACCTTTTATCTTTACCATATGACATTCGTTGGGGATTGTTGGGAATGACAAAGTGTATTGACGAAAGGTAAAATAAATCTCTTTTATGGTTTTGAAAAAAACGTTTTATTTCCTTTTAATTATTTGAACGTTACAAAATTAATTATTTAACATTTTAATTAATTAATTAATTGTATTTTGTAACGTTTTAATTAATAAAGTTAAAACGTTTTTCTTTTCTCTTTTTAAACGAAATCAAGCTTCCTCATGCATGGGGGAAGATTATCAGCTTTTGATAGAATTTCTGAGCGGGTTCTTCGATTCCATCTTGCTTCGGCGAGTGCATTCCTGAGTTTGGAGTTGTGTTAACCTTGGGGAGCAACTGGCGTACATACGATTTAGCACTGTGGTCATGCCGAAATTGCTTTCAAGGCCGTGGTTCTTCCACGGCACAAAATCCGTTTCCATCTAATTCTTCCTCGTATTTCCAACAAGAATTTACCCATAACATATGAGTTTAAATATAAACACCAAAATGCACGGCAAGAATAATAGCTTTCCTGACATTATTTTTCCCAGCGTTTTGTGGTGTCTTGATTCTTGTAGTGATGGAAGCATTAGAGACAACAAATGCCGCTGCACTAAAACCTTGAAACCTGCAAGAAAATGAAGTTAAAAAGAAATATTTAAAGTGATTTTAAGCCTTTCTAAAATCAATTTCTTAATTTGACAAATATGAAGAACCGAAAGGGAAAGGAAAGTGATTTTAACCATGTCAAAATTACTCCAAAACACACCTATAGTCCAATTCCAGTTACATAGAATTCAACAATTCAACGATTCAACCATGCGATTCCACGACAATATTACCAGAAGCAATGGAAACAGTAATTGCATTGCATTTAATTAAATGATGCTTGCAATTTACCGAGTCAATAGAGCCATAGATATTATGATAAAAAAATATTAAAAAAAATCTTATTACCATGCCAAGGGCAAAAGTGATTTTAACCATGCCAAAATTATTCTCAAACACACCCATTGTCCAATTCCATTCCATAGAATTCAACAATTCAACGATGCGATTCCACGACAATATTACCAGAACTAATAGAAACAGTAATTGCATTGCATTTAATTAAATGATGCTTGCAATTTACCGAGGCAATAGAGCCATAAACACTATGAAAAAAAACATTAAAAAAGCCGTATTTTTAAACAAATTTAACCGTAATTCTCAAGAATTCGCAATGTGACGTCTGTGGGAAAAAGCCACACATTGATTTTCCATTTCAATTCAAGACAATTAAATTGAATTAAGAAGAAGCATAGCTAAATCCAAAATTGAAAGAAAATATTTGGGGATGTGATCCTTAACTATTATTTTAAATAAATAAAATCATGTTTTTATTTAATTTAAGTCCATTTTTATTTTTATTTTTATTTTCATGTTTCAAAAAGTTATGACTTTGCTCCTATAACATTCATGAAATTATATTTTAAATCACATGCACATATAGAAGTGGGGCTAGATAGATGACGAATTGGCTTTTAAAAAATCTCTTATGTACTCTATGTAAGAAAAATAATGACATTTTATTTATTGTTTTCAGATTCACAAATCAAATGGATTCCGTGAATATGAGTTTTACAACTTTTGGCAGATTCATTTTTGAAAACCGTTTTCGGATTCTATGATCTAAATAGTGGAAATTCTTAAAACAACATTTTTATGTTTTTAGTGAATCTGAAACTTTAAAATGTAGAATTAGATTTAAAAAAAAAGATAAAAACTTTGATAAATATATTATTTTATGTCATAAACTCATTTTATATATATTATATAACATTGTAAATAATAATTATACAAAATTTATAACAAAAATGTTAATAAAATAAACTTTAAAATGTAGAATTAGATTTAAAAAAAGATAAAAACTTTGATAAATATATTATTTCATGTCATAAACTCATATTATCTTCGTTAAAATTAAAACATTTAAAATATAATATATTATATATTATATAACATTGTAAAAAATAATTATACAAAATTTATAACAAAAATGTTAATAAATTAATTGATATTATTTTACATTAAACTAAATATTTAGTTGGTAATACTATTAGTTTACAAATATATTTCTAAATACATGTTGAGCAATTTATTAATTTGAAATTCAATTTTCAAACCTACTACCAAACACATATCTGGAAACAAACAATACAACTCCCGTTTTCGTTGAATCGGTTGTTTTCAAATTTCTATTTTATGATCACCAACCAAAAGGCCCTAAGTTTTCTCTGTTCTCTCTCTGAAGGGATGTAAGAATGTTGGGAAAAATACTGCTCAATAGAATAGCTAACTACGAACTCTTTTCCCCTTCACAGTTATTCAACGAATCCCAATAAATTACGCAATAAGGAATAAGAAAAAGCACATAAACGACGTAATGATTTATATTGGTTCACCCAACTATGACTACATCTAATCTTCCGTGAGGTGCGAGTTCTACTATATTTGGAATAATACAATGGACATATAAAAACTCTCAGTGACTCTCTCTAGATGCCTCACCAAAGGCCACCTAGCTTCTAGGTAACTACAACAAACGAACCTAGGAATACAGGAATGAAAACATCACTAATAAACTCGAGAACGATGCACTATAGCTAGGATCTCAATATTTTCTGCTCCGCCGAAGTTGCCACGCGCCCCCCCTAATATTTGTGCAACCACATGAACAATACACGACAACAACCACTTAAAAACCTAAAACCAAATGAACATTAATATGGCAAAATCGTCACAGCATTGAGATGTCGTCCACGAGTCTCAATGCTACAACTATGTAGTGCGACGACTGCCTGTGTGCCTCTCCGCCTATTTTGCCTATTTGTGATAGCGTCGAGACGCTATATACAACGTCTCATCACTATCCTCTCTGCTAGCATGGCTCATGTAGCTTATTCCTTTCAATTTCATTCATCTTTTCAATTTTTACACGGTTTTGGCTCCACAAATCCCAACTGAGAAAAGTCATGAAGCCTTGTCTAACTTGAGAGTATAACCATTACGTAACCGACCAAAAACCACTACTCAGTTACAAGGTTTTTATATTTCAATTTGGTCCCTCATAAATTGGAAATTATTTGATGGTATCTATTCATTTTACTCATGGTAAATTTATATTACTGTCTTATACCAAAACATAAACCAAATTAAATCACTTTCCTTGATTTAAATTAAATAGGAATTTACAAGAAGATTGAGCTGTTTCGACCACTTTTTATCAAAGACTATTGAAAACCTTTGAAAAATAGTAAATTTATCAACAAATATTTAAAGCCTTTGAAAAATATATGATCATTTATCGAAGCTTTTAGAAAACCTTCAAAATTATGCACTTTTTATCAAATGTTATTAAAAACCTTCGAAAAAAATACACATTTATCAACAAATTTTATAAACCTTTGAAAATTGTGTTATCTTTTATCGAAGGTATTTTGAAGGTCTTCGAAAATTATTCACTATTTTATTGAAGGTTATTCAAAATGTTTGAAAAATAGTACATTTATCAAAAAATATTTAAAGTCTTTGAAAAACATATGATCTTTTATCCAATGTTATTAAACACATTAAAAAAAGATACACATCTATCAACAAATTTCATAAACACAATTTCCAAAGGTTTATAAAAGATAGCACGTGTTATCTTTTATAGAAGGTATTTTGAAGACCTTAAAAAATTATTCACTATTTTATCGAAGGTTATTGAAAACCTTTGAAAAACAGTACATTTACCAACATCTTTAATCGAAGGTTTATAGAAAATCTTAGAAAATTATGCACTTTTTATCGAAGGTTATTAAAAAATTTCGAAAAAAGATACACATTTATCAACAATCATAAATCTTTGAAAATTATGTTATCTTTTATCGAACCTATTTTGAAAACCTTTGAAAAGGATATGAATTATTATTAAGATTGCTCAAAGCCTTCGAAAAAATTTTATTACTCTAAATGATTTACTTTTTTTATTGAAGTTTATTGAAAACCGTAAAAAATTTATAACTTTTATCGAAGGTTATTAAAAATCATCGAAAAAATATATAATATTATATTATTATTATAAAAATTGTTAAAATGTATAATGCTTTTACACATTTTGTAGTTAAATTGTAACCTATTTATAAATTAGTTGTAATAGCTTCATTGCTTTTATTATTTATTTATTTATATATTTTTTTAAAAAGTAATAGTCGTATCACAAAGTAAAAATTGTGATGCAATATTAAAAAGAAAGGAAAGAAACTCAAAATAAAATAAAAAAAGAAAAAAAAAAACCGAAGTTGAGATTGCAAAGAATAAAGGAAAGAAAAACAATAAACAAAAGCCTGGGAATTCGTGTCCCACGTCGTTAAAAGCAAGAGGAGAGCCATTGTTTTTATTATCCTGAACACCTCTTGACTTCTCTCTCGATCCTTGCCCCGACCAACTGATGTTTGTAGAACCTCGATCCTATTATGATGTCGGAGCTCGCAATGAAATGTCTCATGACCCAAGAAGTCCGATGATGTGAATGACCTAAGGTATAAATAATGAAACCCTAGGAGGGGAAGATCAAACATAAATAGGGGGAATCACCATTGAAGGTAAGTAAAAAACGCATACTAAATACTGTTGCTTGCTTAGTTATTCTCCTATAGCTGACTTAGGCGTCAGAGCTCGTGTGACAGTAGTCACACCGATTTAGGGTTACTCGGTTTTGCAGGTATACGATCTTGTGATCATCGAGCTTGGTGCGGATTTTGGCGAGAACCAAGAAGACCAAAATTCCAGAATCAACAATATAGTTACAAAGTTTATGTTCCTTTGTTTGAAAAAAAAAATCATGCCAATCAATACCTTACAAATTTTTTCATTAATTATAAATAGTAAATTAATTAATTAATATAAGATATATGTTGCATATATACTCTTTCCCTCACGTTCTCTGTATAACTTCACACCGTGAGATCCATGCGCGACCTTATGTCGCCCTGGGCACGGCCTCTCTACGGAAGGTGTTTGCATGATTCAATATCAAGGTGAATGAAGGAAGTATTTATAGTAAGTGGGAAAAGGACATGTGACAACACATCTTACGGTCTCCTCCATTGGTTTGCATCGTGAGGTTTCATACACAACCTGCGTGTCGTTGTGGAGCGACCACCCTACTGAATGTCTGCTGTATGGAATCAATATCAGGGCAAACTCCATAAATGAATAAGATTCCTTAGGTTTTGCACCAATATTTCCTTTCCCTACAGAAGGCTTATTGGGGTGGACCTCTCGGGTAGGAAGGCGGTTCACACTTATGGAAAATTGTTAAGTTAGTTAATAAATTTTTGACCAAACAAACGGTGACTAATTTCTTTACGAATAAGAGTTATTCTGGTGTAATACTTAGTAGATTATCTCGATTCAGTGAAGGAGTAGCTAACTGCTACATGATAGTTGTTGTTCTAAATCACTAAAGTATCATTGCAAAAATAATTTTGTTTGCTAGGATACATTATTACTTTTTGCTTAAAAGTTATAAGATTTAATGGGTAGTGCAAATGTACCTAATATAGATTTATTTGGTTTCAGCAGGTTTACTTATGTGTAATTGCGTTACTTGCAATTGAAAAACATAATGGTGAAAACTCCACTCAATGGAAAACGAACTTGAATACAATTCTCGTGGTAGATGATCTAAGATTTGTCTTTGAATAAGGAGTGTCCTTAGGCTCCCACATCCGATGAATCCTGAGCTGGTCGGGATGCTTATGACAGGTGGACCAAGGCCAATGAGAAGGCCAGGGTCTACATATTGGCAAGCATATCTGATGTGTTGGCCAAGAAGCATGAGAATATGGTCACCACTAAAGAGATCATGGACTCGTTGCAGGACATGTTTGGACAACCTTGTCCACTCAAGTCTGGCACGATGTTCTCAAGTTCATATTCAAGGGCCGCATGAAAGAAGTAACATTAGTGCGAGAACACGTTCTCAATATGATTGTCCACTTTAAAACGGTCAAGATGAACGAAGCTATCATAGACGGGAGGAGTAATTTTATTTATTAACTCCATGTCTTATACATAAGTATAGATTCTTTTATTATTCGAACAATTTATTAAACAAATAGGGGGTGTAGCTCATATGGTAGAGCGCTCGCTTCGCATGCGAGAGGCACGGGGTTCGATTCCCCGCACTTCCAAAATTTATTTTTTTATTATTCAAAAGATTATATATATTCTCATAATAAATTTTAGTACTTAATATTTATTAAATAATTATCAACCTAATTATAAAATGCAATTCGAAAAAGCATCTAAAGTTACATTTTTTTAGTACGATTCCCCGCACTTCCAAAATTTATTTTTTTATTATTCAAAAGATTATATATATTCTCATAATAAATTTTAGTACTTAATATTTATTAAATAATTATCAACCTAATTATAAAATGCAATTCGAAAAAGCATCTAAAGTTACATTTTTTTAGTACAATAAGTGGGATAGGAGAATTCGAACTCATGACCTATTAGTTAGAGATAAATGCTAATTACCATAATTTTATTGAATAACTTAAAGAATGAAATGCTCTATACACAAGTCTAGATTATACTATAATTTGAATATTTTATTAACTAATTAGGGGGTGTAGCCTCATAGGGTAGAGCACTCACCTTGGATTGTTCCAAATTATAGTAGAATCTAAAATTGTGTATAGAGCATGAAGTTATTAAGTAAAATTATTTAATAACAAAAAAAAAAATTTTAGTTTATGACAACATGGTTTACAACATGTGAGGGTGGGGAATCAAACTCACAACCTTTTGGTTAAGGATATAAGCCAATTACCGAGCTATACTCGCTTTAATAGCTGTCTTCACATAATCTAATTTGCATGTCTCGCCTTAAAAATGAAACATGAAGATTCAGATAATAACAAAAAATTAAATTTTGGAGGAATCAAAAGGTAGGGAATCAAACTCACATCTCACCTTAAAAAGGCAATATAAAGAATAACAACCTTTTGGTTGGAGATATAAGCCAATTACTGAGCTATACTCGCTTTGACAACTGTCTTCACATAATCTAATTTGCATGTCTCGCCTTCAAAATGAAACATGAAGATTCAGATAATAACAAAAAATTACATTTTGGAGGAATCAAAAGGTAGGGAATCAAATTCACATCTCGCCTTAAGAAGGCAATATAAAGAATAATAACAAAAAATTAAACTTCCTCTCGCATGCAAAGCGAGCGCTATACCATATGAGCTACACCCCATACTTGTATAATAAATTGCTCAAAGTAGACTAGAGTCTAAACTTAAGTATAGATCATTCCATTAATTAACCCGCGATCTTTTGGTCGGGATATTTGCCTTATGAAAATTTTCATATTTTATCAAAAGGTAACACTTTGTAGGAAATTATATATATTCTTTTACAGTAGATGTAAGTCAATATGTCTCTCTTAATAAGAAAACATGAAGGTGGTTTTGTTTGAAAGACTTTTATAATTTTCAAGACTCAGTAGAGTGAGCCATGCTGATTGAAGTGCTTCTTCATGAACATTGATTACATTTTCCGGTGCTAATTCATTATTTTTTTTAGTACAATATGAGGGATGGAGATCGAACTTACAACCTCTTTGTAGGAGATATATGTCAATTACACATTGGGTTATGTTCGCTTTCGCCAATTCATTATCAACCATGCATTAATTCCTAATGCATTGATGCTTGAAGCAAGTCGTCATGCCCTTACTCTACAACTCTGTTTAAATTATGGTTGTAAATATCCCAGTTCGATTTGGTTTTCGGGTAGGGGGTGGAAAACCGAAATCGGTTCGGGTCACTGGAGACGAAAATCGAACTGATCCGACATGAACTGGTTCCGTTCAGACCGTTTTTTTATTATTTTTTTAATTTTTATTTTTTTATGACACTACCTACTTAATTCCAAGTAAAAAAAAACCTATATACTTTTGCATCGAAAGGTAAAAGTTAACGTTCACATGTACTTTTGAATCTTAAAAGTAATGCTTAAAAATTTTAAGTATCATTTTAACTAATTAAACATTCCAATATTGACATTTACAAAATTCTTAACAAAAAAATACTAAATCTTTTCAAGTCTATTGTCATTCGCTAAATCTCGATTTCCATCATCAAAACTCCAATTCCATCACTAGACTTCAAAACTCTACAAATGAAACAATAATTATTAATTAATATTTTACATAAAATAAAATTCATGTAAATGAAATAGAGATAAACAATATTTTTAGAGTAGAAGTTAGAACCACATAATCGAATTTCGAGTTTTCAAAGGCAGCTTTCATCTCCTTACGTATGCTTGAGTATTCTAAATAAGAAAGAAAAACAATTAGTTCATTAAGATTCATAATAGAATAAACAAATTTTCAAAAAAATATTATAATGACACTACTTCTTACCTTCGTCAATTTCTTCTGCTCCATCAATTTCTTCACTTATATCATCAAGAGGTTTTGATTGAAGCCAATTTTGTGCACAAATGAGTGCCTCCACAGTTTGAGGAGTTAATGAGCTCCTAAAAGAATCCAACACCCGTCCTCCAGTACTAAAAGTTGACTCAATGGAACAATAGATATAGGGATGCTGTAGATGTCCCTAGCTACTTGGCTAATAATCTTATATTGACTAGAATTTACCTTTCACCAGTTTAATAAATCAAAATCATCATCTTCAGCACACGCCTGATATAGGTAATGAGTCACCTCTGTTTTTCCATCATCTGGATCTTTTTTCTTACTTTGTTTATATCTACCGTGAACAGAAGCACGTACCTTATAATTTTCAATTTCACCAGATGCACTAGAAGAGATATATGATATTTCACTTTGATAAGTCGATATCTCTATGAGTGTGGATGGTTGTGTTTGAGAGAGGTGTTCCTTTGGCATTGACATTCGTGTATAATAGTCATCACAGAATTGACGTAATGCTGCTTCAACCTTATTTGTCCACAAAATTGCATTTTCTTCCTCCACAAATTCATGAAAGCAATAACTCATGTAATTTAACTTATGTCTAGGGTCAAACCAACTGCAACATATAACAATACGTTCATCTTCTCACTTGTAGTTATGCCCCAATACTTGTTAAATTTTGCTTGCATGCTTGATGCCATTTTACTTAACAAGACATTTTCATACAAAAGAGTATTCACAAATTGTTTCTTGAACCAAACACATTTCATCAAAAAATATGTTCGAAGTCACAGACATTGATGCAGAAAATTTTAGGGTAACATTTGAAAATATTTTCAAGAACCCTACAAATACTCTAGCATTACACCAATCTTCATTAGTAGGTCTGTCACCTTCTGCAATATAATTTGGGTCATGATCCTCTAATCTTTCAAAAGTCTTTTGGAACTTAATTGCTCCATCTAACATTGTGAATGTTGAATTCCATCGTGTTGGGACATCCATAGTCACACAACTTTTTGTTGAAATGATATCTTTGTAGACACCGTATTTGGTCCGGCTCTTTTTTTTTTCTCTTCAATTTTTATTATTTATTTTTTAGTATAAAAAATGAGAAAAATAACATATAATTAAATTAAAATAAAAATCTGTAGTTTTATTAATTAGTATTAAAAAATGAGAAAAATAACATAGAATTAAATTAAAATAAACATTTGTAGTTTTATTAGAAAAAAGAAAATAATAACAAAATTATATATTTTTTTTCTCTGTTTAATTTTAAAGAGGGAGTAAGTTTCGTTCGTTCTCCCTCTATTTTTCCAAAGTAGTTTTGATCTTTTTTTTTCTCCTTTTTAAAAATAACTTAGCATTTCCTCGTATATAAAGAGGGGTTTCATTTGTGTGAAGGGAGAAGAAGCGTAACACGAGATGTAAATAAGGGAAATAGGTTTGAGGATAGAAATTTTCTTTCTTTTCTACTTTTATAAAAGAATCCACCATGACCTATCATCTGTAAAAAATTCTTCCTTCCTCTCTCACCAACTCCACCATAACTCTGTCATCATCTCTCACAACTTTTCATATCTGTTTTTTTTCTATCTCATTGAAAATGTGGCAAGACACCACCACGAATTCGGCGGCGGTGAACAGGCCCGTCGGAAGCAGCGAACTTCGACGATGATACGAACTTACGACCGACACTACGTGCGAGACCCATAAGTAGCTTTACCTCTGGTGGCGGTAGGACCTTCAACAGCGCAAATAGCATCAGTACTCTGGTGACACAACCGGCCTCGAACAACCCATTCTGGCGCACCATGAACAACAGTAATGTTCAGCAGCTCGACCCGACTCCCACTAGCACATAAGCTCTAACGACCTCCCTCTGCAGTAAGCTTTAAGTGGGTAACAAAAAAATAAATCAAACCAAGTTTTTTTTAAGTAAAAAATAAAGCTCATAAGATAACTTTGAAATCAATTTGGGAAAAGAAAATAAAGATTTTTTTTATAAATAAGATTTGTTTTAAAGTAAAAGAGTTTTTTTTAAGACAAATAAAAGTGAGGTTTAAAAGAAACAATTCGTTTTAAGTTTTTGAGCATTTTTTTAATTCAAAATAAATAAAATGTTGGTTTTTTTTAAAAAAATAAAACTTTGTTTTAAAATAAAGAAACTTATTTCTTTTTTAAATAAATTTTGTTTTAAGATAAAATGAATTTCAAATTGCAAAGTAAAAAGTTTGATTTTTAAAAATAAAGTTCAAGTTAAATGGGTTTTTTTTTTAAATAAAGTTTTAAAATAATGTGTGTTTATTTTAAATGAAAATGTAGTTTGCATTATAAGGTCTTGGCACATTGGCAACAGACTTGGATACTAATATTTGGGACCCAAGTTTGAATCCTTGCATGCCTTAAAATAAAATTATTTTAATTAATTTTTTTAGAATTGTTTTTATTAAATAATTATTTTAAATAAAAGATTTCGTTTAGATTTTTTTTAACAAATTTTAAAAATATAAGTTTGTATTTTAAAAAAGAAAGTTGAATTGCACCATGAGGTGTTGGCACATTGGTAGGTGGTTTGAGTATCAATATACATGTTACAAATTCAAGTCTGAATGTGCTCTAAAATATAAATGATTTATTATTTATCATTATTATTATTATTATTATTTTTACTAAATAATTATTTCGAAAACTCCAATGATGTAAATTGGAACCTTCCAATATTCTCGAAGTGATAATTTTTGTTCAATGACCTTAGTGCCACTCATACCTATTAATTCATATCTTATAACAAAGTGTGAATTAATATAACGTGAGACATTTAAATAAAAAACACAAAAATATTTTCTTTTGGACCAAATAATACAATAGGATAATTTATGATAAAATGTGGTACCGTTTTTGAACGGGTGTCATAGGTTGCTAACACCTTCACTACGCTCAGTCAACTGCAGAACCAAAATTCTATTTTCGTAGACAAAGTTTTTTATTTTTATAATTGGGTGATCAATCACACCTCGTAGATGATTGGTGGCGACAGTCCAAACCCTTATCTCGAAAGAGACCCTTTAGGGGATGACTCCGGCCGCTCCGCGTCGCGATGACGTTGCGACAATCTTCTTTAGCAAAATCGTTAAATATTTGCAATCTCGAAGGAGATGACCTAACATACTTCACAACATTTCTAATACGAATGATAGAAAGATGCAAATCCTTTAAAGCATCACCGACAATCAAATTCAAGATATGGGCACAACATCTAACATGGAAATTCACCATCTAATACCAACATGTTTTTTTCCTTTTAACTTTGTAATCAAATAAGTCATTGCTCCATCATTTGAGCTAGCATTATCAACAGTCACAGAAATTTTTTTGTCAATGTCCTAACTTTGCAAGCATTTTTCAATTGCTCTTTCTATTGTATCTCCTTTGTGATTAGCTATTTGACCAAAGTTTAAAATTCTTTTGTGTAAATTCCAATCACCATCAAAGCTCTTCCTATTGGAAATTCTATGCTTTTCATCTCTATTGTTATGTATATTTTTGCAACGTAATTGTGGCGAGGAACGATCGACGTCCTCTGTTGGGGGACAAACTGTAGACACCCGACCAGTTCATGTGGAGCCGAAGAAGCCGACCTAACAGGTCAGCCTTAGTCACTTAGCAAGAGAAGCCGAATACCATATCGCACCCAACGCGGTAGGGAATAGACCGGTCCAAGGCAAGAACCAGAGGTCTAGGAACCCGGCGAGCAAGGAAATACCCCGATGGGACAACTATCTACCCCATTTACCGCTATAAATACACCACCGCAACACAAGCCCAGGTATGAAAATCTGTCTGAAGCTTATCTGTTAAGCTCGGATTCTATACTGACTTGGGAGTCGGAGTGGCTTACCTCCTTGTAGGTACCCCTGAAGAACTATTCGAGTACCGCACCCGAACCTCCCAGGTCGTCCTCCGTGCCTTGACAGATTTTTGCATGAACAGTTGGCGCCATCTGTGGGAACCGACGTTACAGCCAGATACCCAGATCGCTCAGCCGTTAATCATGATGGAAGGTTCCCAAATCTCAAGCAACCACCAATTCAAATACCCGAAAGCTCGGTCGGGTGCCTCCAAACCACCAACAGGTTGGAAGCAAAAGACCCGAGCGGACTCACAGAGGTCAAAATCTCGCCTCCAAGTCGATGTGGTGTTTGACCCGCAAGAAGAAATTGATGCCATGAAGGTTTAGGTCACAGCCGTAACTAAGGCATTGCATACAGCAAAAGTGCTGCTCCCCGAGCTCGAAGTCCAGCGTGACCCCAGAAGAGGAAAAGCGAAGGCCACTGGGGTGGACCAAGAAAGGTCGGTGGGGGGCAACCCATCAAAGCTCGTCATTGGGGGGAAACGACCACCCTTGGGGCGGGAGGATATGCACACTTGTCTTTCTTCACTGAACGAGCAGAACCTCCGCAAAGTGCTGGATCGAAAGTACTTCGCGAAGAAAGACAACCTCCCAACGAGATTGGAGTCGGTCAATAACGAGGACCTGCTACAACTGTTCGAGCAACTCTAAAGGGAGCTCAAGAACAACCTCCGAAAGGCCCAGGGGAAGCCAGCCTCAAATGACGACGAGCCCGATGAGCTGCCCTTGACCCAGGCTATCTTGACTGCACCTATCTCATCCAAAAGGAAGCTACTAAGCTTCAATAAATATGATGGCTCAGTCGACCCGGCAGATCATGTGGAAACCTATGAGTCACTGATGGACTTTCATGCCTATCCCGATGCAATAAAGTGCAGGGCATTCTCCGTAACTCTGTAGGGGTCCACGAGGAAATGGTGCTGGCAGCTATTGCCCCACTCCATTTCCTCCTGGAAGCAGCTCTGCAAAGCCTTAGTAGCCTAGTTTATAGCTTAGTAGGAGACCTAGCACTTAACCCAATACTTGCTCACAATAAGGCAAAAGGAAGGGGAGAGCTTGAGGGACTACGTGAGGAGGTTCCTTGCCGCACAAATCACAGTCTCGTGCAACAAGGAGTTTGCCTGCTCGGTATTCATCTTCGTGGTTCGGCACGAGCAGCTGAAGTGGTCTCTTGCTAAGAAACCCGAGTTCACCATCAAAGCTAGCATCAAGCGAGCTGGAAAATTCATACAAGTCAGCAAGCTCATCTAGTCGAGGGAGGATCCGCCAAGAGCAAGGCCGACACGCGAAAGAAGAGGTCGAGATAGCTCCAAAAGGTCGCCACAGCGCCAGCGATGGTATCACTGCCACTCTTGGCTGAAGCAGAACCAGAAGCGCAATTGACCTGAGAGGTATGATCGTTTCACACTTTTGAACGTCCCAGTGGCTGAAATCCTCGCCAACATACAAGATTCGAAGCTCGACCTGCTTACCGAGCCTAATCACATGGCCGAGACTATTAGACCTGCCATTTCCACAAGGGCCACAGTGAAGACACCTCTGACTGTTACGACCTGGAGGGGCAAATTGAGGGCCTCATACAGAAGGGATATTTCAAGAAGTATGAACCGACCTGTCGTGATCAATATGATCTTCGGAGGATCAAGTCGGGGCCAAATGAGTAACAAACGCAAAGTGCTGGCATGAAAAGCCTGCCACAAAGTATACGCAAGCTACACGCAGCTCATCCCCTACCAGGTCACGTTTTCAGATAGGACATGAAGGGCTTGCATAACCCTCACAACGATGCTTTGGTCATCGAGGCCCAGATCGACAACGTGACAATTAGACGCATACTGATCGATGGAGGTGCCTCTACTAACATTCTATCATTTTCTACTTACATTGCTTTGGGATGGGAGCGAGATCAACTTAGGCCAAGCCCCACTCCACTGGTCAGTTTTGTAGGGAACCGATTAGACCTGAAGGATGCATAAGTCTTCCTATAACCCTGGGAGAATGAGAGCACCAAATCTTGAGGATGGCAGAATTTGTGGTGGTTGAAGCCAGGTCGGCGTACAATGCTATATTCGGCCGACTTGTCATCCACGACCTACAAGTCGTGCCATTTACACTACATGAAGCAATGAAGTACCCGAATCCCAAAGGAGTGGGACAATACGAGGTGAGAAGAAGACCTTGAGGGAATGCTACACCGTAGCCCTCAAACCCACCTGTAATACAATCACCGGGGGCCTCGAGCTCCAAGCAGACAAGTCACCCGACGAGCAGAGCCGCGAGGAGCCCGTGGAAGACCTGGAGCTTATCGCGTTGCTCGGCTCAGAAAAGTGCTCCAGCATCGACACAAAGCTAGGGGCCATAGAGAGGGAAGAGCTCGTCCAGTTCCTGAAGGGCAACACCGACATCTTCGCCTGGTCGTACGAGGACATGCCTGGAATCGATCCAAACATCATGGTTCACAGCCTTAATATTGACCCTTCTGTGCGACCTGTAAAACAAAAAAGACGACTTGTAAACGTTGAAAGAAGTGCATCTATTGTAGAAGAAGTTCAAAAACTTTTGAAAGCTGAATATATTAAGAAAGTTAATTACCCCCCGTGGCTCTCGAATGTAGTGTTTGTAAAAAAATCAAACGACGAATGGAGGATGTGTGTAGACTTCACTAATTTAAACAGAGCAGGACAACTTCCCCCACCCTAGGATTGACCAGCTGGTCGACGCTACAGTAGGGCACGAGCTTCTAAGCTTCATGGATGCCTACTCAGCGTATAACCATATCAAAATGCACATCCCCAACCAAGAGCACACCTCGTTCATCACCGACCAAGGGCTCTACTGCTACAAAGTCATGTCCTTTGGGTTAAAGAACACTGGAGCGACCTACTAGCGCATGGTCAACAAGATGTTCACCGACCAGATAGGTCAGAACATGGAAGTGTATATAGACGATATGCTTGTGAAGAGCAAGAAGACGTGATCTCCTACATATTCAAATCAAGACGACTTCCCACGTTGCATACCTGGCGTAGACGTTCGAAGTCCTCTGAAAGTACAAAATAAGGCTTAACCCAGAGAAGTGAGCGTTCGAGATTTCGTATGGCAAGTTTCTTGGGTTCATGGTCAACCAGCGTAGAATAGAAGCGAACCCCGAGAAGATCCGGGCTGTATTAAATATGCAACCGCCTTAAAACTTAAAGTAGCTCCAATGCTTCAAAGAGAAGATCGCCGCGCTAAATCGTTTCGTGTCGCGATCTACAGACAAATGCTTGCCATTCTTCAAGGTACTACAAAAGAAAGAGCGCTTTGAATGGACTCCAGAATACCACGTGGCTTTCGATGAGCTCAAGAGCTATCTGAGCTCGGCACAACTGTTGTGAAAGCCGCTGTTGGGGCTCATGCTATATCTCGCAGTGTCAGCAAGCGCGATGTGCTCCGCCACTACAAGAAACAGAGCTTTCAACGACATAATTTTAGTGACATATTAGCAATAATGTCACTAAAAATATGCTTTCTACGACATTGTCAACATACGGTGTCGCTGAATATCATTTTCAGCGATGTGATAAAATATATGTCGCTGAAAGCAATTTTCAGTGACACGAGCGTTGTCGCTGAAAGTATTTTCAGCGACGCCGTCAACAGAATGTTGTTGAAAGTGCATTTTCAGTGACGCTGTCAACAAAATGTCATTGAAAATACACTTTCAACGACACATAAGTGGTATGTGTAGCTGAAAATCCCAGATTTTATCCCCAATCTTCCCCACCGCGATTTTGCAAGCCCTCGCCGCCCAATGCTATTTCTTCTCCCTTCCGTCGTCGCGTCGTCGATTTTAGCACCTCCTGTCGCCGTTCGTCTCCTCCGGTTGCCGGTATCGCGGTGTGGTGGTTGTCGTTGCATATAGTCTCCGGATTCGAGTGAGTAGCGTCAGATTCTAGTGGGTAGTCGCGGATTCTAGTGGGTAGTCGTCAGATTCGAGTGGGTATTCTTTAATCTCTCCCTTAAGTTGTATTTTCACTTTTGGATGGTTTAGGATTTGATTTTGGAATGGGTTAAAATGTGGGTTGTTTAGATTTATGAATCCTATTTTAAATAGAATTTTATGTGGGGTGTTTTGATTTGGTATGTTTTGATTTCTGTCAAAAGCCTCGCATTGAGCTAGCTCCGCTTTTTCTTCACTCTGGAGTAAGTAATCACTCTTGGTTAGATTATGATTTTAGGGGATGAGTTCTTTTTTCTTTACATGTGTAAAATGTGTGATCTTTGCTTCTATTGGACTGCATTACATTTTGTTTTATTGGTGATTTTCTGCCTTCTCTTAGTACTTGGTTTTTGGGTAGTTAGAAATGATGATGAGAGCAGGATGTTAGTGAAATTTTTTCTTTGGAATGTCCATTTTGATGGGTATATAACATGTTGATCATGGAGTATTCAAGTTTTAAGAAGGGGAGCTTTGGGTGGTGGTCTTTTCCCAAATGTTATTATTTGCCCATTTGTTGGTATGTGCAAGTCATGGAGCTAATAGAAGTAGAGTTCTTGTTTTGCCTTTTGAAAGGCATTTATGATTCTAATTATGTTTTTTATTCATCAACATTCTATGGGAGGTAAGGACTGTATAGTTTATGTTGGATATGGATTCTCTAGTTTCTTATTTTGAAGTTTATGTTGACTATGGATTGTAAAGTTTATATATTTGATTTTGATGATTATGTTAGATATGAGTTATTTGGATTTTATTTGATGCTTTGAAGTGTGATTTTGAAATGGAGTTTGGTGATAGATTTTGAAGTTCGGCCGTGGGAAGATTGGGGGTTTTGTTGTTCCCTTTCAATCTTACAAAAAGTAAGCTTCTTCTCCTCCTCGAATGAATGGTTTTGTCAAAATACCGCTTGATTAAGTTTATGATTCATATAATTTCTCATTTCAGTTTTGGTTCGTCGTGCCTTGCTCCGTGAGTTTTGTGGCTACTTTCCATCTGTGTCGGCTGCTGTAAGCATCACCATCTCGAGGTTCGCTTCAAAATTATCGATGTTTTCAACATTTTTTTAGAAATATACATTATGGATCTGAATTGGAATTTAGTAATGAAGTGTTTGTATACTGATTATGACGTCAATTGAATGTCTATTGTATTTGGATGTTGCTGAAGTTGATTTTGATGTAGTTCGTGGGAGTAAAAATGGAATGGAAGGGAGTTGGGTCGAGTGAAGATGTATATATGTAGTTGACGTTGATTTTTTTGTGAATGTTAATTTATATTGCAATGAAGTGATGTGAGTTATTCGATTCTTATTTGATGCTTTGAATTGTTGGAATTTGTCATAGAACTTAGTTTCGTGATGGACATTGAAGTGTAGTTTTGGATATTGATTAACACTTAGTTTTGATTATGAAGTTTATGAGTTTAAAGTTTGTGTTGGATATGATTTCAAAAGTTTTTTTTTTTTAATAAATTGTATGTTAGACATGGATTATGAAGATTATATATATGAATTTGGTGTTTATGTTTTGGTGAGACTTATTTGAATTTGATTTGATGCTTTGATTATGTAGTTTTTGGTGTGACGATACTTTATAATAGATATCGGACTTGATGTGCTTTGAAGTGTTGTGACTATCCTGCAGTTATGGTAGTCAAGACTTATGTTATATCGATATGAATTTGTTAGTAAATTCAAGTATTAGGAGCATTTGAGTTGCTCATGATGTTAATAGAAGTGTAGCTACATATTTGATGCATGTACTTATGAAATATTGGTTTTGACGTAGCTAAGTGTTGTGGCTATCCTGCAGTCATGGTAGTCATAGCTTATAATATGTTTAATATAGGTTTGTTAGTAAATTCAAGTGTTATGAGCATTTGAGTTGTTTATGATGTTAATAGAAGCATAACAATGATCGTTTGATGCATATACTTATAATTATTAGTTTTGATGTAGTTGAAATGTCGTGATGATCTTACAGTTATGGTAGTTATCACTTGTGTTGTATATATATACAAATGAGTTTATTAGTATTTTATGAAGTTATGAGCATTTTGGGTTGTTTATAGTGTTGATATAACATGCCTAGATCTATATTGGTTTTGATGTCGTGACTATTTCTCTTGTAGTGTTGCAATTGTGTTTGTTTTAGAAATGATTTAATAGTTGTTTGGATTATAAACTATGATTTTTTATGTTTTATGTCGTTTTAAAGCATAGAAATGGAACAAAATTAAAGGTGAAATTGGAAAGAAAACAGGATAGTGTCTATTTTGGAACTGGTTTTCAGTGACAGTCAATTTTGTTGCTGAAAAATTTATATAGCGACATCTAAGGATGTCGCTGAAACATATTTTCAGCGACAAAAGAAGATGTCGCTGAAAATGTGTTTCAGCGACAATATTTCTTGTCACTAAAACTAATTTTCAGTGACATCTTTCGTTGTCGCTGAAAACGATTTTCAACGACACACTATATCGCATGTCGCTGAAAATTGTTTTCAGCGACACCAATCCTTGTCGCTGAAAATTAGTTTTAGCGACACATCAATAATGTCGCTGAAATTTTAAACGACGAATTATCTGCGACGTCCTTAGCGACGAGTAAGGACTCGTCGCTGAAACTTTTAACGACAAAATTGGGTTTTCAGCGACATTTTTTACATGTCTCTGAAACTCATTTTTCTTGTAGTGCGCATTGGTAAGACAAGACGATGGTCGATAGAGCCTCGTGTATTACATGAGCAAGTCCATGACGGACGTCGAGACTCGTTAGCCACAAGTGGAGAAGTTGGCGCTATGCTAACTGTTGCAGCAGACATCTTCAACCTTACTTCCAAGCTTACAAAGTGAAGGTCCTCACTAATTTTCCCCTAAAGCAGGTCTTCCAGAAGCTAGAAACCTCACGAAGGCTCATGAAGTGGGCCCTCGATCTAAGTGAGTATGGCATAAGCTTCAAACCAAGAGCTGTGATGAAGGGTCAAGCAGTGGCCGACTTCATCGTAGAGCTCACTCCACTCCCTAGCTCGGGTGGAGAGAACTTGAACAGATGGGTCCTCAACGTCGGCGGGTTCTCAAACGAGAAAGGCAGTGGGGCTGGAGTCCTTCTCTAGGTGCTTAGTGGAGATCGGTTCGAGTATGCAGTAAGGTTCAACTTCCCAGCTTCGAACAATGAGGCAGAATACGAAGCGTTGATAGCCGGCATACGCATGGCTGAGGCCATGGGGGCCACCACTTAGACATAAGGAATGACTCGCAGCTCGTGGTCAATCAACCGAAGAGTATCAAGCTAAGGACAACAGGATGAGAAATACTTACGCAAGGTGCGAGCTGTTGGCTCAGCTATAGGAGTACACCATAAAGCGAGTACCTCGGGCCAAAAACGCGAATGCCGACGCCCTGGTAAGTCTGGCATCTTCCTATCCAACCGAGCTGTCCAGCCTATCTGACCGAGCTGTCCTGGTCGGTCCTAGTTGAAATTCTAGAAGTGCCCTTTGTTCAAGAACCAGAAGCGATGGGCATAGATACCGTGGTTCCGACCTGGATGGATTCTATAAAATCCCTCCTTCGAGGAGGGGAACCTACGAATAGGCATACTTTTGAACGAGGTTCCAGTTTCTTTGGGTTAGTCATGAGCACGTGTGCCAGGCATCCCCAAATGCGAAAGTGACATAAACTAGGTTTAAGACCCTTCCACAGCTCAAAGGGTGTTTCAGAAACACACTTTGATGGAACTACGTTCAAAATATAAACTGCAGTCTCCACTACATAACCCCAAAACGAGTTAGGCAACTGAGCATAGCTCATCATTGATCGAACCATGTCCAACAGGGTTCTGTTTCTCCTTTCTGATACACCGTTTTGTTGAGGTGTACCAGGGGCTGAGAGTTGGGACGTGATTCCATGTTCTATCATATAGTCCTGGAATCTCAAGTCCATATAATCTCCACCCCGATCTGATCGAAGTGTTTTAATGGTTTTACCTAATTGATTTTCAACTTCAGTCTTATACTCCTTGAACTTTTCAAGGGCTTCAGACTTATGTTGCATTAGGTATAAATAACCATACCTTGAATAATCATCGATAAAAGAGATGAAATATTCATACCCTCCTCGAGCTCTAAC
>NW_019104703.1:314632-328028 GCF_001995035.1 Momordica charantia
GAGGTTGCGACTATTTCCATCCTAAAACTAAGATATATCTCATAATAGACATATTAGGGAATGTCTTAGGACTTTGAACTTGCTTAGACATAAGTAAAGTGAAAAGCGTAGTCGTTAGTTTCTAAAGTAAAATGCATATTATCCTTAGCATGTCCTTGATTCTTTGTTGGCTAACTTGAAGTAATTCGGGCTAGGTTTTATTATTATAAGTCCAAATCCCAAATCCAAACCCATTATTTGTGACCACTTCCCATTTACAAGAATCACTCATTTCAACATTCACTATTCTTTAAAACTTCAGAGTTTGGAAATTGTTTAGAAGTCCTTGAGGATCGATACTTGGATACTCCATCCATTTTATATTACTCTGACAGGTGTGCGCTTGCATCTATATAATTGTTACCACGCTTAGTGCGTGCGTTCAGAATAAACACCCCAGTCAGAGACCTTGTAGCTCGAGCTCGCTGAGTACCAGAGACGAGTAAAGTGACATTACGATGTGAAAGTAAAACCGCATCGTTTCTGACCTAGTGACCTTGTCCTACGCAAAGTTCTCCAAAAGGGTGGAGCCCTGGAGCCCACCTGGAAAGGCCCATTTCAGGTAAAATGCGAAAAGCAGCCTAGGGCCTACGCCTTGACCGACCTAGAGGGGAAACAACTCCCTCACCCATGGAACACACAACACTTACGCATTTATTGCACTAAGTGTTGTTGAACGAGCTGTTTAGAGATATTTTCTTGGTAATGAATTTAAATGTAACTCTTTCTTTGCTAAATCGAGCTACATTTAATTGGGGGCCAAAGATATGCAAGTAAGGAGGTGAGAGCTGCCAAAGATATAGGTCGCTAAAAAAAACAGTACACAAACACACAAAGAAGGAGTGAGAAATAAAAACGCCGAAGTTTTATTTACGTCACCAAGGAGAAGGCCTCAGACCTTAGTACATTAAAAAAAATAGGAGAAGATAACAAAAGTTGTGATGAGAAGGAAGCAACAGGGTCATTTGTCAATGAGGTTGGATTGAGTAACCTTGGCCAAAGGGTCGTCCTCCATAGGGGCCACTGGGCGAGCTCATCTAGCTTCCTCACCCCAGCCTGAATGACTTCCTCAGAAGCCATAGTGCGATCAGTAGAGATCATCCAAGACTTGACGTAGGCACGCTTTAGGGGAGTCAGGTTGAGCTCCTTAAGGTTATTCTCCAAGTAGGCGGGCGCGAACTTGAAGCTATCGTCTGCCAAGCTTTTGCTGAAGTCCACATAGCTCGACAGCTCTTGGAAGCGAGGCATCCAGGAAGGCCTCGCTCTTCAGGTTGGTGGCCATAGTGGCTTCAGATTGCTGTAGCACCTCCACTTCACCCTGGAGGTCCCCAGCCTCCAACTTTAAGGTCCCGACCTCGGAGGTCGCATTCTTCCGCTGAGCTCGGAGCGAGCCCACCTCCTCATTTAGCTCCTTACTGCCAGCCTCCAAGGTTACCACCTTGTTGGTCACCTCGAGAAGCTTAGTTCTAGCATCCTCCAGCTCGACCTAAGCAAGGTTGGCATCTTCGACAGTTTTGGCATGAGCGGTAGCCTCCTTATCTGCCCATTCCTCACGCCCAAGGAGCTCGGCAGCCATGAAGGCCATTGATAACTCTTCAAAAGAGACTTATTCTGGTGATTATTTGGGTGAAAGTATGCATTAAAATGTCAAAGTGTGTCGGTTTTAGGTCATAAATAGCTTGAATAGTGTTAAAATGTGAATCTTTAGCTAAATACCCTTATTCTTGAGAGCTTTGACCACAAACAACATAAACTCTAGTATTTTTGGTTCATTTACACAGGTTTGTAAAGAAGATCTAAAGTAGGAAGAAAGTGTTGAACTGGAGAAGAGCAGTTAGGGCAATCCCAAGACATAGCATGTGAAAGCTGGAGCAAAGTGGTGTTAGAGCATGGAGTTACTGCACAGTTAAAGCCAAAACACGGGATTTACCCATGTCTATACAAACTCCAGACGGGTGCCCTGAAAACGGAACCCAATATTTAAGGGATGTTTTGCCCTAGCCAACAAACACACAGACCCCAAGAGAGACAAAGTTTGAGAGCTGAAAAGACAAGAGGAGGGAATACCTCCATTTTCGGGGCTAGAGCTGACGACAGAAGAAGGAGGCTCACCTACTTCGACGAGCTGTCAGCTTCTTCTTCTTTGTTTCTTTTTGCTACTTCCCTGAAATGAGTTTTATTCTTCTTTCTTCCATTTTGTTTTCTTTGCCCATTATGAGCTAAACCCCATATTGTGGGAGATTTACATGCTGTAACTAACTTGATACTGAACCTCTAGCTGTTACATATATTTTTTAAATAAAGTTAGTTTTGTATTTCTTCAATCTTGCATGACATTGTTGGCCATTTTGTTGTGTTTACTAGCTGCTGTATTGACCCGAGATGGCTTATGGGTGCTGATGTGCTTTATTCGTGATTAGCGTGTTTCTATAGCTTTAGGGATACTCAGGAATGTGGTCCCCTAATCTTGCCTAGAGCTTACGTTATTTTGCTTGGGTATTTAGGAATGGAAGTTGTACTTACTCATGTTTGGGGTGTCTCGGAAGGGAACCGAGTCGAGCTGGGCATTAATAGATTTTAGTAAGCTAGAGGGTAGGTTGATAACTTGTGAAAGTATGATGAATCTCCCCCGCCTTTTATAAAGCATATCTATTATCCCGTCATTATCGTTTTCTGTCTTAGAGCTTCATCTTGTCAACATCTTCGATAATCGTGTCTGTTGCAAGCATCTGTTGTCTTGTTATTTTATTTCTTTTAGATAATTTCCATACACCAAATTCTTTATATTTTTCTTTGTTGGTATCTACACGTATAGTTAAAATATTATGCAAAAATCTCTGTGGATACGACCTAGTTACGTACTACAACCAACGATTTTGTGTATACTTGAACGTGTTGTCAGCATAGTTGTGTGGACGCAACAGCCACTGACTTGCACATGAGGGCGTGTGCCTAAAAGAGAACAACTATGAGAAAAGGTGACTACGCGATGGAAACACAAACTACGAAAGGAAGAGCTTCAGTAGATTACCTTGGCAGCATGGTCGATGGTCAACTGAATGGTTTCCCCAACTGTTCCAGGGGCGAACCAGTGCGCCTTAGAGCTCGATTTGAGCTCGCGTAGTTGATCCTACGAGACAGTGCATTGATGCTGCCGGAGGCAGGATATGTCTTGAAACGGAGGTCGCAGTCCCTCATTTCTCCTATCTTCCACGCAGCGTACGAGCCGCTCGAGTCAACCACTACTGAAGGGTCGACCTTCTCAGCCCCCTCAACCGCCCTAGAGCTTGAACTCGACCCCTTGTGAGTCTTCTTCTTCTTCTTCTTCTCACGAGGAGGTGTTGTGTGGACCGCCTAAAGTGGGGCCACTTCGATTGAGTCCAAGTGAGGAGTGGCAGGGACTGATCCCATGGGCGTCAAGCAGCTGCCAAGCTCGGCAGCCCTCCTTTTTTGACCAAGGAGAAATGCAGGCATCATCTCTACAGAGTAGTTCATGGTTAGTATCGGTAAGGAAGAATCGAAGGAAAATTGAGGACGACGTACCATCGGAGTGGATGGGAGAAAGGAGAGGTCACAGTAATCTGGAAGGGCTCGGTGTGCGAAGCTTAGGTGCTACTTCCTCAGGCACTACCTCCCCAGGCGCGACCTCTTCTAGAGCTACTCCATCGATGATGTGTAGCCCTAAATCGTACAAGTTGTCATCCAAGAGCAAAGCCAAGTAGTGCCAAGCTGCATGGCAAATCTTCAGGATTCTCGTCAAGTACTCGCGTGTGAGCTCGTCAGGTCGGGGGGCTGACTTTGGGAGAACTGCTAATTAGTAAAATCAGGTCAGCACAGAGAAGAATCGAAGACCTTTGGTGACTAAGGAAGAGGAGCGTTACCTAGGTGGCTGAAATGGCGAGGAACCCGCTAGCTCAGCTTTCCCTTACGACTCTTAGCCAACCAGTTGCCGTACACATAGAACAGTCCTCCTTCCAGTGTTTGATGGAGGACGGTCCCCGGACTAGTGTCCCGACATCCTGCAGAGCTGTGAGGTAGAACAGACCTAGTTTCCTGGGAAGGTTCTTCGCGTTATAAAAAGAAAGGAACTGGCTCGGGGTTGGGTAATCTGCGCCTAAGGTATCTACCCCGACCCCCACCAAAGCATCCAGTAGCTTAGGAGGGTGCCCTAGCTGTTAGGCGCGAGCTGCGCAGGTGCGATGTTGACCATCTCGAGGAATTCTTGCGCGAATGGTTGGATGGGAAGCCTAACCCCGAACTCAAACATTTTCTAGTAAAAAGCGACGTGCCCTTCAGGAGGATTGTCCACCGTCTAATCTCTCCTCAGAAACTTCATCCCTATAGACACGGGGATGTCGTATTGGTCTCTAAAGTAGGCGAGGCAGCTGTCACCTAGGTCAGACAGGCTGCCTTCGGGTTTTTCAGAGATCTTAGGGGGAGGAACATAGGGCTAAATGGCTAGCCATGGAGGCATGTCATCCCCACCCGCGTGGGAGGAAGACCTGTTATTGGAGGTTGACCTGGCGTTCGAAGACGCTAAAGGGGGATACCCCTCTAAGGGTGACCTAATGCTCTACTCTGAGTTCCCAGGCCCCGACCTATAACTATTGCTACTCCTACCAGACATTGCCTATGACCTAATTGCAAAAAAAAAAAAGAGAGAGAGAAAAGAAGGAGGGACGAGCTACTGACCTCAGCGCGAGAACGAAGAAATTCTTGGAAGCGTAAAACGGGAAGGAAGCCCTTAAGTGTGTGTGTGTATATATATATATATACGCGAGGAGGTGCGATCTCCACTATACATTGTTCTTACCTCCAGCAGTCCAGCTCGCACGCCAACGCGACGGTTAAGTGCTCAAGAGCACTTCGAAGATCACGTCCGACGTGAAACTCCTGGATGGCTATTAAATGCAATGTCAGAGCGACTGATTGGTCCACGTCACCTATGGCAGCTCGGAAGCAAAATCAAGGACAGGCTGTCCACTACCCCACGTCTCTCAGATGAGTGACCCATCACCCAACCTGAGAGGGGGCCAATGTTGGGGGACAAACTGTAGACACCTGACCTGTTCATGTGGAGCCGAAGAAGCCGACCTAACAGGTCAGCCTTGGTCATTTAGCAGGAGAAGCCAAACACTAGATCTCACCTAACGCGGCAGGGACCAAACCGGTCCAAGGCAAGAATCGAAGGTCGCTCGGGGGAACCCGGCACGAGCAGGGAAATACCTTGATGGGACAACTATCTACCTCATTGACCGCTATAAATACACCACCACAACACAAGCCCAAGTATGAAAATTTGTCTGAAGCTGATCTGTTGAGCTCAGATTCTATACTGATTTGGACGTTAGAGCGGCTTACCTCCTTGTAGGTACCCTTGAAGAACTATCCGAGTACCACACCCCGACTTCCCAGGCCGTCCTCCGTGGCTTGACAGATTTTTGCATCAACATCCTCTTTTAAGAATGCCTTGAAATAAAATATCTTGGAGTCGCCACTAATGTGTTTAGGGTGTGATTAGTCACCCAATCAGAAGAAATAAATCAAATTAATTAGTCTATGTAAATAAAATTGAGTTCGGGAATCATTTAATTAGGTGTAGGGAAGGTGTTAGCATCCTACAACACCAGTAAAAATGGTTACCAGTATTTTATTTTTATCAAATTAAATTAATGAAGGTCGACAAAATTTTATTTTATTTAATGTTTAATTGTCTCATGTTTATAAATCCACGTTTTAAAAGTAAAACATGAATTATTAATTATGGGCAGCGTAAATGTCATTCAACAAGAGGTTTTCTATTTTATTGTATTTTTTGAAAATCTATTAGTGGGTTTTAAATTCATCTTTTATTCGTTCTTTTAAAAAAGTTTTCAATTTTAGCAATAAATGTCATGTATTTATAGAATTTATAAACCCCGTAAAGAAACACTACTCTTTCTAAAAAATATGAAAACTTACGTTTTTGGTTTGCATGGAAATTTTCATGTATTACTGAATTTGAGAAAATCCAAAAAATGAACCTTACTAATTCTCAAACCTGGTTTGTTTGTAAACAAAACGATAAACTAATTGGAATTTTATAAAATTAATTTTGAGAGGAATTTCATGTATTTATAGGAAAATCCAGAAGAGAACATTCCTCAAAAGTTGAAAGTTATATATTTATTTTCCCCTATTTGTTTAAAAATTTTAGAAAAGATTACCATTGATTTTCTATTTTATTTTAGCATTTTATGCCTAGATACATAGAATATCATTGGATATAAGGAATATAAAAAAACATATATATACAACTCGAAATTGCATAATATCATGATTTTAATTCCTACGAAACAATAATTAACTTGAAAATAAATTAGATCTTTCTATATCATCTAATACTTAAAAATTAAATGGAGAATACATTGATACATTCAAACTTCTATCAAGAATAATAAAATGAGATCAAATTTGTTAGATAAATAATTTAACAAAAAAAAAAAAAAAACCAACAATGTAGAGAATAATCTCACAGAATTACATAAGAACAACTGTGCAACAGAATCACTATTTTATATAACAAAATATGCATAATTGATTTATCCTATTCAACATTAACCCACCCAAGCATTTTAGCGATTTGAAAGAAAGAGGAGGAAAAAAAAAAAGCAAAGGAAATTTCAAACATTCTGATGAATGTTCAGTTCGAGAAATGAGGGGGAGAAGTGACACTAATTGGAGTAGAAAGCTAAGAAAACTAGAGAGTTGAAAAGATATGGTATGTTTGGGGGCGAAAATCATTTGGCTACGTGGAGGACACAGAAAAGTCCACTTGGACAAATCGCAAAGTTTAGGCCACCTCATATAGTTCCGAGGTGCCATACTTGGTAATAAATCCATTGGAAAAACCCACCCGTGGAGAGACCAACATCTGGGTCCGACCCACGACTTGAGGCATGTCCAACCTACTACTGGACATCCATAGACACCTGTCGGATCCCTAACCTATAAATAGAGGGCACCACTTTTGCATACAGGTATCAAATTCTGTCTCAAACTTACTATTGAGTCCGAGCTATTACTGACTTGAACATTGGAGTTTTTGCCCCTCTTGTACAGGTCATTCCCCGACGAAGTGAGTAAGCTCATCCACGCATCTGACCTCGACCAGGTCAGACCCCCAATCAGTTTTACGAATAAACATGGTGAATCTCAAGGCCTTTTTTCTCTTTGAATTTTTTGGTATTTGGTATTTTGTTTTTGTGTTTCCTCTTTGTCCTCTTTGTTTCTTGTGTATTTCTTCTCCCTTCTCCTTTACAAGAAAAATCAATCAATTTATATAGGAATAGAAACTTGGAGAGAAATGAAGGTAGGAGTACTCTCTATGTAGATGTGAGAGTGTGTTTACGCAAGAAATTACACAACTACGGTTTAGCTCGAACCCGATCCTTACTCCGACCTGAAACGCTGAGGGAAAACCTGCACAAGAGGGCAAAATCTCCGACGCTCAAGTCAGTAAGCAGCTCAGACTCAATATTAAGTTCGAGGAGAAATTCGATACTTGATGGTGAAATGAGGCCCTCTGTTTATAGGTTTAGGTTCTGATAGGGGTTGCGACAGGCGGTTACCTTGGTCGGATTTGTGGTCGGACGGGTCGGGCTTAAGTAGATCAAGCTCAGACAATTTCCCGAAAGGTAAAAGTTGATCCTTGATAGAAAATGGCGAAGTCCTCCATCTCGGAAGGTTCCGAGATAGAGCTCTGTAAGTTGTTCTTTCAGATCTTCCTTTAGTGGCGAATCCCCATCCTTCACGTGGCAGTAGGATTTTTCCTCCCCAAACATTGGCCCCCTCTCTGCCAGGTTCGATCTCGATCTTGCAGAGAAGTTATCCACTTTGTGAGACCAATCCGCGTGGTGACTTCTGATGCCGTCATGGTAATTATTACCGTTGGAAAACCTCGAAAACGGAAACGGTGTTCGGCGCGCACTTGATTACCTCTGACTTTCAGACTTCTTTCGATTTGGGTCGTCCAAATTTGGACACGTGTGCGGTCGATTAAATCTCGAGATACTATAAATACCCCCAAGGCTTTGTTTCTGTTTTTTACGCTTTCTGAAATCTTGGAGTCCAACGTGATCAGATCATAATCTTGCTTTAGGCCAGTCTCATTCCTTTGCTTTTTGTTTCATATTTTCAACTTTCAAGTCATGTCGACATCTTCCAATTCCTCTAGCTCGTCTAGCAACAACTTTACGAATAGTGCAGCTCGGAGTTGGGACTTTTCTCCTCAGAAGGCCGATTCTGTAGAGGAGTTTGCGAGTAGGCTAGACTCCGAACTAGAAGAGGAGATAGAAAATTTTAGGTTCTTCGAGGATGATGGAGATGATAGCGCCCCTCTACCTTAAGCCAAGGTTCAGAATACCCTTTCCAGATGCCTGAAAACTACCTCAGCCCCATTCGTAGGAGATACAGCATACCAGATGATATCGTCCTTAGGCTTCCTAAGAAAGGAGAGTGAGCTGATAATCCTCCGGAAGGGGTGTGTAACCCTATATTTGAAGATGTTCGAGTACGGCTTCTGCCTACCTGTTCATCCTTTGGCGTAGGAGTTCTTAGTCCGAACTGGGCTAGCTTCTACTCAAGTGGCCCCAAATGGATGGGGGGTAATCTTTAGTTTAGCAATCTTATTTTGGCTGAGGTGTAGGGAAGTGGACGATCTAGTCCTCCTCAGAGTCAATCAACTCTTAGCTTGCTTCGAGGTCAAGCGAATCTCTAGGAAGTCGGGGAGGTACTATCTGTGTGCTAGGAAGGGTGCGTGAGGCATTCTGAAAGGTCCAACCTCCATAAAGAAGTGGGTAGGAAAGTGGTTCTTCGCCTCCGAAGCGTAGCTGCCCAAAAACGAGTCCGACCTGCCCTTCCACAACATCCGTTGTAGGTTTGGGAATTTAGGTGAGGAGTAGAGTCTTTATTTGCTTTCACTTGTTTCTCTTCATAGTATAACCCACAACTTTAATGTTTTTAGTGGCTATATGACCGATCCCCCAACATTCTGAGCTGACCTTTAACAATTTGAAGTTCTTCAAAGGCCAGTTCAAGAGCGACAAGCAAATGAGCACACTTATCATGAAAAAGCTTCTTCTTGCCTCCGAACTGCTTGATTACAATCCTCTTTTGGCCCTACCCGTAGCTCGGAGACCGAACTTAAAACTAGGTTGGCCATCATTGGGGCATTTCGTACTTAACTTTTTGGTGCTTTCCTTTGTATTTAGTCTTTATTTGCTTCCTTTGCAGCCATGGTGTGCGGATTCTCCCAGGACGTCATGCGCAAACGCCTACACGCTGGACAGACCTCCAACCGAGGTCGAGGTGGTTAAGGTCGAGCGTTAAGTGGCTTTTTCTCAAGGAGCTGCAACGGTTGGAACTTCCCAAGATCAGGAGATCCTTGAGGTCTTCCCCCTTAGGGAGGTTTGGAGGAAGGCCTCCCCCAAGAAGTCCAAAAAGAAAAAACGTAAAGCCCACCACTCGGAGGACGAGGTGAGGGAGGTACGCACTGAGCGGTGAGTCAGTCCCTTCGGGGACTTAGTCGATGATCCCGAGGCAAGAATGGGCGGTACCTCGGACATTGATATGAGGTTTAAGATCGAACCTTCGAGTGTCGGGTGAAGGAGAATGTCATGCGGATGTCAAGCGCCTGCTTCGACTGCTGTTGGAAGAGGGCGTCCAAGTTTGTTAGTGCCCCAGGGTCAGCTATCCAACGAATGTTGGACTACTTGGCTGAGGTAAAGTCTAACATTATTCGTCTTTACACAATCTTTCTAGGACTAACCCTTATTTGTTTTGCTTTCCTCTTTCAGACTCATGCTGCCATCTGCTAGGCCACTTTTATAATGAAGGCCGAATTGGAGGGGCGCGACCTTCTCACTGTGAAGGAACGGGAGGCTTCCTCGACCATACTAGAGGCTGCCGCTGCCTTGGAAGGAGAGCTCAAGGAGGCTCGAGCTAAGGCTCAGGCATGAAAGTCTACTTCTGAAGTCGATAAGGCCGAGCTCACGAGTGCCAAGGTGGAGGTTGCTCGGCACATGGAGAATCTGAGAGGCACACATACTGTGGCGAAATGCCTTGAAAAGGAGAAGTTCGTGCTGATGAAGAAGAACAACGAATTCAAGCGCCTCCGAGAAGACCTGGAGGACAAGCTAAAGACTCGTGACTTCGATATGGCCACTGAAGGCTAAGCTCGAGCTCGCGGAGTTCAAGCTTAGTAACGGGGTTCTTCTGGAGGAAGCCTTTCACAAACACCCTGACTTCGAAGGATTTGCCAAGGACTTCAGTGACGCCGACTTTGGGTTCCTGATGAAGGGAGTCAAGGAGGTAGCTCCCGAGCTCGACCTCACGCCTATTAAACTTAGGTATGCCCAGAAGTGGGCTTCGGGTCCAAACTGGACCCCTGGCCCTCGAGACTTTGTGGAGCAATGCTCTAAGGAGCTCGAGTCTGACGCCGAGCTCGACGAGGGGGGGGATGCTGTCCCTTCTTCCCAAGAAGTTGATGGGGCTCTCCTTCCAATGTTGGTGCGAACTCCTCCCAAGAGGTCGGGATGATAGAATCTCAGGAGGTTGACATCCTTGGGTTTCAAGGCAAGCTTGGGTTGCACTTGGAAAGCAGCTGAGGCTTCTCCAACTCTTCTAGCTTTCTTATCGTGTCTTTATTTCTCTCATTTTCTGTACTAGGTCTTGAGGTTTATACGCCTCGACCCAAACTTCGATTATTAATACATTATTTCTTTTTTGAATTCTGGCTTAAGTTTTGTCATACTGTACTTCATACTTGCAAGTTTTTAAAGGTTCTTTCTAAGTCTTAATTCACAGCTAACCTCGAACTCGTAGGTTCTGAAGGTTCGAATTTTCTAAGTCTTAGTTCACATCTCACCTTGAAATCGCAGGTTTTGAAGGTTCAAATTTTCTAAGTCTTAGTGCATATCTTACGTCGAACTCGTAAGTTCTAGAGGCTTGAATTTTTCTAAGCTTTAGTCCACATCTTACCTCGAACTCGTAAGTTCTAGAGGCTTGAATTTTCTTAAGCTTTAGTCCACGTCTGGCCCTCATTTAATTTCACATCGAACTCGCGCCGTTAGGAGACATGAAATTGAATAATACGGAGTCCATTACCTGGACTATTCCTTGAAAATTTTACAAGTGCAATTCATTTTTGGACCACTTCAACATTTCATGGGTAATATCTCTTCAAATGCTCCGTGTTCCACGGATGCAATAGTAACTTTCCTTCGAGATCGGCAAGCATATACGTCCTAGGTCGGACTATGCCTTTGACTTCGAATGGCCCCTCCCAACTTGGTTCCAGCGTGTCAACATGCTTCTGCACTTTGTGAAGGACCAAGTGTCTGACCTGGAAGCTCCGAGGTTGGACTCTCGAGAGTTAATGTCTTGCCATTCGATTTTAGTACTCTGCCAAGCGTAGTTAAGCCGCTTCCCTCTTTTCATCAAGGAGGTCGAGGTTGAGGAGTAGCTATTCCTCGTTCCTTATATGCTCGTAGTAGTCTATCCTCTCAGTTGGCATCCCAATTTCTACAAGCACCACGACCTCGAAGCCAAAAGTCATAGCGAAGGGAGTCTCGCCAGTGGACTCCCGAGGTGTAATTTGGTAAGACCAGAGTACTTCAGGTAGCTTAAGGCCACGCTTGATGATCTTATTGATCGCTTCTACCTGCCCATTGTCTTTGGGGTACGCTGGGGACAAGCAGAGGTTATTGATTCCGAGCTTTTGGCAGAAATCATTGAACTTCGTGTTGTCCAACTGCTTACCATTGTCTGTCACGATCGCATTAGGTATGCCGAAGTAGCAGACAATGTCCAAATGAAGGTCGTGACCCTGGCCTCCGTGATTGTAGAAAGTGCATCAGCCTCGGCCATTTGGTGAAGTAATCCACGGCTACAACGACGTACTTGGTCTGTCCCTTGTCCAATGGGAAAGGTTCGATTAGATCCACTCTTCATTGTGCAAAGGGCCATGGCAATGAGATTGGAGTCAGCAGCTCAGGAGGTTGATGGATGATGTTCGCAAAGCGTTGGCAGTTGTCGCACGCCTTCATGAACTCCTTCGCGTCTTGATCAACCGTGGGCCAGTAATAACCCTGGCAAATGACCTTTGTCGATAGTGATCTGGCCCATGAATGATTGCCACAAACCCCTTCGTGCACCTCCCTGAGAACGTAATTCCCATCTTCCTTGGAGATGCACTTAAAGAGGGGTAAGGATAACCCACGTCGGTACATTGTTCCATCTCGAAGCAGGTACCGAGCTGCTCTCGATGTCATCTTTTTTGCTTCCTTCTGGTCTGTTGGGATATTGCGTTCTAGGAAGTTCCTGATCGGATTCATCCATGATGGAGGCTGGGAGTTAATTTCCATCATATCCGGCTCTAGAATAGAAGGGTTATCCAAGATTTCCACTGGGACCGAAGGTCGGTCTCGTAGGTAGATGCTAATTTGGCCAAGGCATCGGCATTGGAGTTCTCTGACCTTGGAATCTGGCTAATTTCATAAGCCTAGAAATGGGCGAGGTGCGACCTGACCTTTCCCAAGTGCTTCTCCATCCGAGGTTCATTCATCTGATACTCTTCTTTGATTTGATTCACTATCAACTGTGAATCGCTAAAAATTTGAAGGTGGCTGGCTCCAAGTCCCCTTACCATGCGCAGTCAGGCCAATAGGACTTCGTACTCAACCTCATTGTTTGAGGTACGAAAGTTGAAGCAAAGGGCATACTCGAAATGCATGCCATCCGGGGCGAGAAGGAGCACACCTGCACCGCATCCTCTCTCATTTGAAGATCTGTCTATGTACATTGTCCACGGCTGGTCGGTCGAGGAGGTTCGAGCCGGTGGAGGAGTGAGCTCAACTATGAAGCCGGCAACAACTTGCCCCTTCATAGTCGTTCGGGGTTCGAACTGGAAAAAGAGTCTTGTTGAGAGAAAATAAGAGTGGAGAAAATACTTGTGTTAGAAAGAAAAGAGTGGTAAAAACAATGAGAGTTAAAGAAAATGTATTTATGATTTCCGAGTCCTACTGTAGACACCCATTTAGTTTTAGGTTGGGTGTTGACTTTGAAAATAGCAGTTAGGATGGTGATAAGTGACTTCGTGTTTCTCATTGTCGTCGTCTTATGACCTAGCTGTTAGTTTCAAAGTCTTTCTACGAGTAGCTGTGGTTGAAACCGATGTTAGTGTGTGGAAACCTCAAGGGCTAGTAGCCGRTCTTTCTGATGTAAAAGTCTCAATGTAAAAAGGGAGTGTGCAGATTCCTTAGGGGTATTTGAAAACGTTTTCTGTTTTTGAAAGGAAAAAGGATTTTGAAAGAGAAAG
>NW_019104704.1:42369-61248 GCF_001995035.1 Momordica charantia
TCACTTAAAGGATAATAATCAAAGACACGTTCAACTTGCCTTTCCCATTGAATGTATTCCTCCGGGTTTGTCCTACCATAGAACATAGGAAGTTTAGGCTTGATGCTTCCCAAGGTATGATCAACATTATGAACTCCTCTTAGATTTCTCTTTTGGACAGCATTGAAACATCCACCATATTCCCTTCCTTCAGCCTCCCAATACTCCTTGTGGTGTAGTGAATTATTACTCCTCTTTTGCTTTGGGTGTGTTGGTTGTCTTTCAATAGATTTGAGTCTCGAATCCAACCTTTGGAGCGTCTTTGTCAAATGCTCCATGTTGTGGAAAAACTTTGTAAAATTCTCTTGTTGAGACATGGCTGCAAAAGAAAACAAAGTAACAAAGAAAAACGGATCTCACAACCGCTCCCTCACGTGTTTACACTCGTAAAGGTATGGTCACTCGTGTTTTTACTCAAAACAACAACACTCTCAAGAAACTCACAATCTCACTCACATAAGCCAATGAACAAATTTTGCAACTCAAGTGGTTAGATATAACACACAAAGAAAACACTCAAATAACTTGATATAGGAGTAAATTCAAAACTCAAATTAGAAACAAGCTTAAGAAGAAAGTGACAGAATTGGAACATGATAATTAAGATGGAACAAGAAGTTCGAAAGACAAGAAAATGTAACTCTTGAACAATTAGGCTATTTTGAGAATTTATGGAGTTTAATTGAGCCTTGATAACAGATATGAGTTACACAAGAAAAATATCATGAGAATTGAAAAACAAATTGCTAGAAATTAATTGAGACAATTGTAACCGCCAAAAATTTAATGAGTAATGGTTAGTTGTGGAAATAAATCAAAACATAATTGATATGATTTATTACGAACAGCTAGATTAACAAAAATAGGCAATTTCAACGGCACAACTCAGATCTAGCATGATTTGGAAGTAAAAATGTAAAGAACAAAGAAGAACACATGCTCTGGGGTATAGCAGTTTTCCAGAACAGAATGTCAATTTTCGAACTTTTCACCCAGAAGCAAATTGAATCAGAAGATATAGAAGAAGACAAAGTTGTAGATAAGACAGAGATCTAAAAACTCATAGAAGACAATAAGACGAAACGAATAATGAAAATGATACTTTTTTTGTATTTTAGACACGTGGACAAAATGTAACGAGATGAACAATAAGAACAAAAATTTCAAAACAAAGAACAAGAAGAGCAATACAAAAACGGAAACATATATCCGATCTAGAGCCTAGTGCTTTGGTACCAAATGATAAGAAAACAATAGCCAATTGGATCTAAGAACCCCTATGGTTATGCAAACCCCTAGATCACAAATGCTAAAACCCCCAAATTGAGATGATGTCAACCTAAGGAAGAAGTTAGAACGGATTTACCTTGATGATCAATATCAAGAGTAGAGAAAACTTGTTTCTAAACTCAAGATTCGAACCACTCCACAAAATAGCTTGATCAAGGCTACTTGAATGATTCTAGCATGAAAATCTAACACTCAAGAATTGCAAAGAAAAACAAGCTCTAGGCTTTTTGAAGCAAAATAGCAACTTTCATTCAATCATCAAAATCTGTATTTGAAACAAGCTAGGCTATTTATAGCCTCCAAAACAACCCTAAAAGTAACCTAAAGGCATTTGAAAGGTTGTAACTCCCAATTACATGATGGCCATAACATCCACTAGCTAAAATGTAACTTAAAACACATAAATGAAATGTTTAAAACTGAAAATATAATAAAAATAGGTTTAAATCCGAGAATTGAAGTCTTGGTCACCCTTCAAAGTCTTTGTAACCTCCCAATTGTAAATGAAGCTTCACTTGAAGTGTAGTTCTATTAATTGATGTATGACTTGCAATAAATGAAGCTTGAGATGTACTTAAATTCATTGAATGCAACTTGAGTTCAACTTTGACTTCCATGAATGCATATTGAGTTCAACTTTGACTTCCATGAATCCAACTTGAGTTGGTCATAAATGAAACTAGAGTGCATTTAATGCAACTCCGATTTGTTGTCAACTTGGACATAGGATTCTCCAACATCTTCCTTAAATCCTTGAGCACTAAGATACTTTGGTTCATATCATCCTCCTCTTCTTCAAAAGGATTCGTCCCTACCGCTCCTGGATAAGCCTCTCAATCTCTGTTTTCTGTGCGTGCGGGTAGCGGTAGGGACGAACATTAACTGCTGGTTGGCCATCTTTCAGTTGGATTCAGTGGTCAATGGCACGTGGTGGAGGTAGGCCAGAAGGAGTTTGAAATACGATATTCAGCAATTAGCTCTTCCACACTGCTCATCAGTCTGCTGGGGACAATGTCTTCACCCACCCCTTGGATCTCCGGTTGTGCCGTGATTGCTCTAAACTCGATTAGGAATCCCTGATCCTGTGCTTCCCATGTCCTAGCTAGCCTTTTAAGAGTGACTTCCGCCCTTAGCAATGTCGGGTCTCCCTTTAGGATAATGTGATTCCCGCCATTCCTGAAGGACATAGTCAAAGCCTGCCAGTCTACTTCCATAGTGCCTAAGGTGCTCAGCCACTGCGTTCTCAACACAACATCTAAGTTAACCCAACTCTAGCGGGAGGAAATTTTCCTTAATGGTCAGGTTTGGAAGACAGAGTACCACCCCTTTGCAAATACCCTTGCCTTTGACCGCCACTCCCGTGCCCATTATAACTCCATAGTTGGATGTCTACGTTAGAGGGAGATTGAGGGAGTCCACCAGTTTCTGTGATATAAGGTTATGGGTAGCCCTGCAGTCCACCAAAACTACCACCTCCTCGTTGATCTTGCCTTTCAACTTCATCGTCCTCGGTGTTGAGAAGCCAACTACCGTGTTCAGGGCCAACTCTGCCACTTCTTCTACTTCAGGGGTGTTACCGGCGTCTGTTTCGATTTCCATATCTTCGTACTCCGTCCCTGTTCCTTCGTCGTCGTGCACTACAAAAACTTTCAGCTCTTGACTCTTACATTTGTGCCCAATACTATATTTCTCCTCACATTGAAAGCAGAGTCCTCGTTCCTTGCGCCGTTGATACTCTGTTAGTTTTTTGTAGGTCTGTTCCTTTCGTAGGGGTGGGGTGTTGGAATACGACTTTCCAGATAGAGTAACTGTTCGTGTTGTCAATGGTTCTGACGCTCTGATGGGTGTCTTTGGCGTATTCGACAGTGCCTTGGGGCTGTGGTTTGGGCTTGTCTCCCTTGGTGAGCAGATCGAGGAATTTCTATCCTCAATAAGTTGGGCTTTTTTAATCATCTGCTCTAGGCCCATCGGTTCCCATAATCGCAACTCTGCTCTAATGTTCGATTCCAACCCGTTCATGAACGTACTTTCTAAGACGTCGTTGGCTATATTGGGTAAGGAAGCAGACCACCCTTCGAAAGTCTGACGGTACTCAGCTACCGTTCCCTCTTGGCGAATGGACAAGAAACGGGAAAGGAGGTTCTGGTCCTTGGATTCACTGAACCGTTCAAACAGCCTGGTTTTCAGATCATTCCAATTCTTGAAGCTTCGCCGGTTCTCCGTCCACCGGTACCACTTAGGGGCGGCATCATCAAAGCTAATAACCGTTACGGTCATTTTCTCTTCATCACTCAGGCGATGAATCTCAAAGTACCGCTCTGTCCTAAATAGCCACGAGTCTGGGTCGTCCCCCAGGAAGATGGGCATTTCTACTTTCTTAAACTTGCTCCGATCCAGACCAAGTTCAGTTTCCTGTCCTGGGGGGATTCTTCTTGGCGTTCGAGATCCTCCTCTGGTTTCTTCCTCTTTACAGTAGAGTTTTCATTTCGGACAGCCGTGGCTCGAGGACTCTTTCCTTGTGACACCTCCATCATGAATCCTTCCAACGCGCATTGGGTCTCTTCGTTCTTACGGCGTTGCTTTTCCATCTGTGCCTCACTTCTCTTGCGTTGTTCCTCTAGTTGCGAACTAATATGTTGAAGAACTTCTTTGATTCCATTTACTTCCTTCTCTGTCGACTCACACCGTTCTTCTAGTTGTCTCTTGTTAGCCATCTTTCCACTTGCCCAAGTCGAACGTGCTCTGATACCAATTTGTGAGGAAACTTCACTCACGAATGATATTCAAAAGAACGTCACAAGAACAAGTCAACAGCCTTTTGAGAGGGCTGTACTCTCCACACTAGTCCACTCTAACACATACAAAACATACCCTTCCTTGTACCACCGAGGTTCCAACATATACTTTCTCCCCTAGGACTAGCTCACAAAAAGACAAAACACCCTTAAGGACACTGCATCTTAAGTGTCAGAGGAGGGGGAAATACCCCCTTTGCCCCTTCGTACATATGTGTTCCTAATGGGGGGTCTAACAGTTTCTTCAACGGTTAAACGTTGGGTTTTTCGTTGGTTTCTTCCAAGAGTGGCTGTTCTCTGCTTGATTCTCTTTGGAGTATCTGTTGTAAGGATTTTGTTCCTCAAGCTTCCTTCAGTCAGGCCTTAAGATGTGTTTGTGGAATCTTCTTTTGATCTTCTTTCGGTTCTCCATGCTTATTAGCATGCCATTTGCAGAGTTCCTTCAGCATTGTCCCTTGGTTTGTTGTGATTGTATTGCTCATGTTGAGCTTTCCCTAAGGATTTCTGTTATTTCTTTTCTTCTTTCACCCCTTGGAGGTTTGTATCTTGAACCTTTTTCCTTTTCATATATCAATGAAAAGTTATTTCTTGTTTAAAAAAAAAACAAAAAATAAAAAGAAAAAATTAAAATAGAGTTATTACTTGTTTTAATTTCTATTTTTACCACCATCTTATATTATCGTCTCCTAGTCTGATATAATGTGGAAAATATTTATGGTTTATATTCCTCAAGGAAAACATGTTTTTTTTTTATTATTGTTGGAGTCCCAACTTCTAAGAGATAATTTTTTTTAGTACTATTGATGGAGTTAATTAAACACTAGTCCATATGACTTTTGAATTTATGAATATCAAAATGAGTGAGAAACAACCTTTGAAGTTTCATATTGCATTTTTGTGTACTTTAAGCGGAACCAGTGACCCAACCCAACATGCAAATTTAAGTTTGTTTGGGTTTGGTTAAGAAACATCTCAATTAGACCTAACCTAACCCATGAAACCCCCCTTTAAGAATATCCCTCAAGAAATCACCAATGTTATGTTAGGGGAAGATTCCATCCACTGATTTCTTAGGATCTCTTATAAATGTGCGTAAGTTCATAATTTCAGGTTATCGACAAAGGTTGAGTGGTGAAAAACACTTCTCCAGTTTCCATTTAATCTATGTTTGGAAATCCAGTGGCAGTTCCTGCCAACAGTAGTCCACATTTAAGGAAGTCTGGAAGCAGACCTGTAGTATCTGATTTGGGTATACATTTTTTGATACCTTTTGGTTCGTTTGTTATTATTATTTTTCCATCATTTCTTGTCTAGGGTCCAATCTATCAATGACACATTATTTCTGCAGAATATTTGTCTGGTACTGAGTCGGGAAATGGTGTTGACGATACTTTGTTGCATTCAATGGAGGCAGATGATTTGAAGAGTGCCATATTAACAATGAATCCTACAGCCATAGTACCATCTCCTATTTTGTTATGGAGATTCAAGGTTTGATTTCCTTTTCTTTGACCTGTATCGTATTCATTGATAAGATTGAAATTATTTTTCTAACCAAAATAATGTACTACTACATTAAGCATTTTATGTTTTGTCCTTGTAACAATTGCTACCTTTTGAAGACATCTTAGCATCAAATGCCACATTTCAAAAATGTATCCACCATGCCTTGATTATGATCTTGGATGCAGTGGGGAACAAAACAACAAATTGGATTTTGAGTAATGGTTCCAACTTCCAAGTCGTATATGTTTAGAAAGTGACTAATATTTTATTGCATTCTTTCAATAATTTGTGCTTTATTTAAAAGTGGCTAAGGGAGAAAATTTTGTTTCTATGTCTTTTATCAGCATATTTAGTTCATGTTGTATTTAACATTAGGGCATTTATCTCCATCGTTGAGGATCTGCTCAATATCCTTTGGGGAGAAGCTATGAGTATGAGGACTTCCAATATATATATATTTTGAAATAAATTCTTTTTGATTTAACATTTTAGAAGAAAAAAAGAGTTTTCCGATAGATTGGAAAGAGGAGGAGAGGAGAGTTTCAATCGACAGGGAAGGAAAAGGAGAGATGGTAGAGAGATAAGAAGTTGGAGATAGTGAAGATGTCCAAGTCAGTGAAGATGTCCAAGTCACTTGCCACATCATGTCTTTCTAAACTGCATATGATGACACATTTATTTTTTATAAATAACAATCCTTTCTAAATTTCTAATAAAATGATTGCTAAAAAATGGAATTAAATTTAAGGGGAGTTTTTGTACTTATCAAACTTAGGAATAAAATTTTATTTCTTTCTTAATTTTTTGAACTCACCTGTAGAAGTTTTAAAATTGAGCCAGAAATATTCCTGCCTTCATCTTCTGTTGTTGCTTTTTATTTATTTTCTTTCCCTTGCCATATAGAATTCTAATTCTTAGACTAATGTCCAGGTTTTCTTGTTCATATTCTGGGGTTTATTTTGTTGCAAGGTTAGTTCAATCAGACCATTCATGGTGTTGGTTCAATGAAAATAATAGTTTGCGGTAGATGAGTTGATTTGATTAACTTGTTACATGGTATTGTTTGAGTTACAGATTGGCTGGGATTCTGTTATGAGAATGAGTGCAGACCTGCGAGATCTATTTCTCTATGAGGCATTTCTGTATTATAATCCTCTTCTTCTGGTGGTGAGTGACTTACTTTTGCATCTGTCTATGAATATCATTACCATTTACCGTTGTACTAACACACTTTTTAGTTTTGGTACTGCAGACTATGATGGTTTGGCTATGGGGAATTAACTTATGGGTTTTTTCCCAGTCTAATGTTAATTATGCAAAGATATTTGAGCTTGATCAAAGTCATCTTACTCACGGAGAAATTTGGAAGGTAAGAGATCTCTGGTTCTTAATTATGCATATTCTTGACCATTCAAAATCATTCCCAAAGTAGTTATATACTTGTCCCTATTATGATCTGTGATTACCACTTCACATATAGTATCTGTTAACTCTATTTTTAATTAATATATATTATTACAATCTGCAACAGTAACACCCTGACTAAATTTCTTTTTCAGTGTGCCACATGGATGACTATTGTTGTCCCGACTAGTATGACAGCATACCTCTATCTTTATTCTCATGGAGAAGTATCACTAGCTGCATCACAACCAGTGTAATAGATGCCCCCTCTTTTATTAGTATTTGATGAATACTTTAATTTCTTTAGAATTAAATTCAATTATGTTCTTTGTTCGGTTTACTTGAGACTTGGCCTTTTTGCAAGTCCTGGTCTATGATGCTTTATTGACTGCCAAAGTTATAAATATTTGTATTTTTCGAAAAAGCATGTATCCAGACACAAGACAAACAAAGTGACATGTTAGTTTTCAAAAATCTAGGACATGGACATGAAATATACATTTTTTTTTTTAACAAGATATGAACTTTTCATTGATATATGAAAAGGAACAACATTGTTCAAAGATACAAACTCCTGAAGGAGTGATAGAGAAACCAAGAAATAGAAAATAAAACATAAGACAAGACTACAAATGAGAAATAAAGGCCTCCAAATTCAAACAAATCATACTAGGGGAATACGAAGAGAACATATCGGAAAGAGCACACCATTGAGAAGCTTTGAATTTGACAATGTTGAAGCATTCCAATGGCGGGCGACAAGAATCTTCAAAAATCGTTTGATTTCTCTCAAACCATAATTCTAAGATGATGGCCTTAAATCCATTAATCCAAAGTAGATTAGCTTTAGGTGCCAACCCAACACCATGTAGAATCTGAAAAATATTATTAGCAGCCTCACGATCCCACACCCATACGGATTGGAACATCTGGAGAAAAAGATTCCAACAAACATCAACATTATTCTGAGCGGAAATAGGTCTCCAATTGAAGCCAATTGGTAAAAATCGCTGCTGTCCATCCTCTATGTAAAGAATTTCAAAGTACTGCACAATTTCCATCTCAATATCCCTCAAATTCACAGGAGAATTCCCTGCAGAATCTTGCATCTCAGAAATTTGAGCTTTTCTCCTTTTTGCTGCCAAGAATCTATGAAAGAATTTGCTATTTTCATCTCCTTCAGCCAACCACCTGATTTTACTTTTTTGCAAAAGATATTGCTCCTCTCGAATATAAAGATCAAGCAGATTATGTTTTAAGGAACATCTCTTCCCCACTTCCTCGATTTCTCCACCGACTCCTCTTTCTCATCAAGCAAAGAAATTTCTTCAATAATTTTTGCTTCTGCAACCTTATCCTTATCCTTCCTTTCTTTCTGTTTGTGCCATTGCTTCAGAGCGATCTTCAGATTTCTAAGCTTAGCAGAAATAAGATAACTTGCCCACCCGTAGGATCTATCCTCCGAAAGCTTGGATTCAATTAAATTGATACAGTCCTTATCTTTTAACTAGGAGTTAAAGAATCTGAAAGGGCAAGGCCCCCAAACAAATTCTCCTGAATCTAGAAAAATAGGGTAGTGATCTGATATACACGAGAGTTATGAAAGAGGGAGTCTCAATCTGAAGAAACAAAAAAATCTGTCCAACAATGAATGCGTATTGTTATTTCCCATCTTTGACCATGTATACCGGCCATTGGATAAGGGAATTTCCTGGATTTCAAGATCTTCAATGATTTTATTAAATTTCCTCATTGCCTTAGACTGCCTTCCACCCGAAGACCGATTAGAAGCCCATCTCGTGACATTAAAATCCCCTCCCATACACCAAAGTTTGATAGAGAATCCAGCAATATTACAAATTTCAGACCACAATTTCTTCCTTTCGTTGTAATTTGTTGGGCCATAAATGTTGGTGATTCATATATCCTGTAGATTAGAAAAAGAGCACATTATGGTTAATGAAAAAACTCCTTCAAGGACTTCCTGAACAGCTACTTTGCTTTCATCCCATAATGTAATGAGGCCTCCTGATTTTCCCGCCGATACAATCTGAGCCCAGCCAATATCTGGAGAACTCCACAGTGACTTGATCACCATAATATCAATCTGTTGTAGCTTGGATTCTTGAATGAGTACTATGTCCGAACAATGCTTCAAGATAAGTTTCTTGATTTTTAGCCTTTCTTATAACAACATAGGCACATACATTCCATGACATAATCTTCATTGAGAATTTTGAGTTGGGACCACCTCAATCCCCACGGATTCAAAGAAAGGAGGAATAACAGTCTTGGTAACAAACTTTTCTTCCACTCTTTGGGCTGACTGTTCAAGGTTGGAGTTAGAGAGATCCTTGTCTAAATCAAAGAGATTAGGAAGGACTTCATTAGAAAGAAATTTTGATGAATTATCAAAGTCGGAAATATACATTTTTATAAAAGGAAATTTAAAGTCTGATAAAACAAAAGGCTTATTTGGATCTTGGAACTTCCATTAGTGTGATTGGAATGTCAAAGGACTCTGAGCTGTTGGGTTTCAAAAAGGCCTTTATTGAAGGACCCTCACCTTGTTTATAGACGTAAGGCCTTAAACAAGCTTAGTTCTTCCATTTCTATCTTGACCGATAATCTTTTAATTAGGGATGCAAAATTATTTCATGGTGTGGCTTGTTCTACTAAAGAGAATATCCATAGTTCCATTTTGGAGGCCGAATTTTCGGATGGTGACGAAGATTCAATTATTAGCTTTAGTTGTTATGATTCATGTGATATAAAAGTCATGGTTGGAGATAAAGAAATTCTTCAATGAGGCTGGAGATAAAGAAAATTCTTGTTTACCGACTGAAGATTGAATGTTTGGTCCGTTAAGATTTGTAAGATTATTTCAACCAAGTGGGCATTACTCTTGTTCTTATCAAGCACAGAGACAAAGCTTAGCTTCTATTTTCAAGACAAGACTTTGTTCTTAGCTATGTTTTTTTGATAAGAAACCAAAATTTCATTATCAAAAAGAGATTTATAAAAAGGGGAGATGAGCAATTCCCGCATGCCAAGGAATTACAAAAAAGCTTTCCAATTGGCAAAGATTTGAGAAACACCATAATTACAAAAGTCTTTGTGACTAGAAGACCACGAAGAGACACAAATTCTAACATTCTCCCAAAAAATCCTTCTCTCGGTCTCTTGCCCCAAAAAGCATCTTCTATTCCTTTCGAACCATAATTTCCACACCAACCCTGCAATCCCAAAGGACCAAAGGAGATTTGCTTTTCCTTTGAAGAACGTTCCTTTAAACAATTGTAGGAGGGCGTCAGCGGCATTGTTGGGGAAGCACGAAGTCGCATTAAACATTTGGAGGAGAGGTGACCAACAAGCTAAGGCAAAGGGGCAATTAAAAAGGAAATGCCATTGATCTTCTTCACTATTCTTACACAACACACACCAGTTGGCGGAAGAAACATATTAGGCAGCACCTTTTGAAGTCTGGTGCAAGTTTTTGGCCTTTCATGCATCATCAGCCATGGACAAATCTTGACCTTCTTGGAGACCTCAAGCTTCCATATAAAGTTTCCTTTAAAGCAGTCCGCCCTTGTGGCCTCTTGTGAAAGGTTGAACATGCCATTGCTATCAAGAGACCACACCTTCCTGTCACACAAGGTAGAAGGAGAGAAGCTCGCCAAGACATTAGATAACTCAACCCATTCTTCAATTTCCAGTTTTGAGAGGTTCCTCCTGAAGGCTAAGTCCCAGCCTTTAATATCTTCAGACCAGCATTGGCCTACTGACAACTCCTTTGAAGCAACCACTCTATACAGCCTTGGGAAGGCTCTCAACGGAGGATCGTTTATCAACCATGGGTCCTTCCAAAAGAGAGTTCTATCCCCCTTTCCCACCTTTAGCTTGTAACTCCCATCTCCTTTCTTGCACGAAAGGATGATATCAACGCGTGGACCCTTGAACTTCATCGTTCCATTCACGTCCGGCCACCATTCTTTATCATGAAGATGGTATTTACTCGGTGGTCCTCTTCTCTAAAGGGCCTCAGTCTCCATCATGAATCTCCAACCGCAAGGCAAGGTTTTTATTCGCTAAATTGCCAATACCCAGACCTCCTTTTAATTCAGACTCGGTGACCATCTCCCATCAAATTGGATTAGGGCCAGGCCCCTTGTCACTGGCTTTCTAGAAGAAGTTTCGAATTAACTGCTCAAGGTGCAAAATAATTTGCCTCGGGTATTTAAACATTGAGAAGTAGTATAGCGGAATGCTTGTGAGTACAGATTTTGCCAAAGTAAGTCTACCCCCCCTCGAGAGACAAAGAGATTTCCACTTAGCTAATTTTCTTTCCACTTTCTCTTCAATAGGCTACCAAAAGGCCTTCTTTTTGTGATACCCTCTGAGAGGCATGCCCAAATAGAAAAGAGGCCAATTTCCTACTTCACATCCCCAGCTATTTGCAATATAAGAAAGCTTCTCATCCAAATATTCACACCAGCCACTTGAGACTTGGCCATATTGATTTAAAATCTGAGATAGCATCAAAACAACACACCATATCCTTCAGGTTCGAGAGGAGCAGGTTATCATCTTTTGAGAAAATGAGCGTGTCATCTACAAACTGTAAATGATTAACTTGACTGCCACCTGTTCCCATCGTAAAACCTTGGAGACAACCTTCTACCACACCTTTATCCAGCATTCTTCCTAGCACATCAACAACGAGAACAAATAGGAAAGGCACCAACGGGTCTCCTTGACGTAAACCTCTTGAGGCTTTGAAGTGCCCTTGAGGTTTTCCATTGATTATAATAGAGAAAGACGTGTTAGAGATGCAACCTTTAATCCAAGAGATCCACCTGGTCCCAAAGCCTTTCGTGTGGAGAACTTCAAAAAGAAGTCCCAATCCTCCATGTCATAAGCTTTCTTGAAATCTAGCTTTAGGATCCATCCTTGTTTCTTCTTAACTTTATTTTTTTTTTATAAGATTCTTCTTAACTTTATAATCATCAATAAGCTCGTTAGCATTGAGGATAGGATCCAAGATCTGTCTTCCTCTATGAATGCAGATTGATTTTTACTCTGTCCTTTCCAACACAGCCCTAAGCATTTTAGCAAGGACCTTCGCCATGGTTTTATAAAGGCTAATGACTAGGCTTATTGGGCGAAATTCTGACACCTTTGTGACCCTTACTTTTTTAGGAATCAGGCGGAGATAAGTCTCATTGACACAAGAATTAATGTGGCAGAGAATCAGTTGCAAGCTAAGGCTGCAGTCCTTGGATGCAAAGTGGAACGGCTTCCCTTCTCCTACCTTGGTATACCCTTGGGAGGTAATTACAAGAAGAAATCCTTCTAGGCTCTGGTAATTGACAAAGTAAGGCAAAAGATTGATAAGTGCCGGAATCTTACTCTTTCTAAAGGTGTTCGGCTAATGTTGCTCAATTGGTCATTACTAGCCTTCCCCTTTACTTCTTCTTTGTCCTAAAAGCCCCCGTGAGGGTTATAAAAGACATTGAGCAGTTGACTAGGAATTTTTTTTTGGAATGGAGGAACTTCAAAAGGCTCGTGCAGCCACCTAGTTAATTGGGGAAAGACGGGACTCCCTGTGCAGTATGGTGGTCTTGGGATAGGAGCTTTGCGACAGAAGAACAACAACCTGCTTCTTAAATAGTTGTGGAGATTCACTCAGGAGTCGAATGCTTTATGGAGAAAGGTTATTGTGAGTATTTAGGGGGAAGAAGGACACGGTTGGGCTACTCTTCCTCCCAAAGTCAAAGCAAAAGGGAGGCCTTGGTTTGATATAATGAAGATTAGCAGTTTTTTTTCTAAATTCCGTGACTTCAATGTAACAACCCGTATTTTCTAATACGGTCATTCTGACAAAATGCGGAAACGTAACTTTCAAGAAACCTTAAGAACTAAAATTATTCAGCGGAAGCAATTTCTTTACAGAATTTTTCTAAACTAACTTAACTAAATAGGAGGATGACTTTCAAACTCATGCCAGTATGCTAAACTTCACCTTCTACTAGAACGATCATTCAATCCTTCATCTGAAAAATATTTAGGAAAACAAAGATGAGTACAAAAATACTCAATAAGCAATTTCCATATCGAATTTCAAAATTCATTTCCTTTCAAAACATTCGTAAAAAAAAAAATACGAACAGATCAAAAACCTTAAGTCCTTTAAAATATTTAATACAATTTTCAAAACTTTCAAAACAAACTAAATTTTCAGAAACAAAGTCTTCAAATAAGGTAAAATTTTCAGTCAATCAAAACAAACTTTCATTCTTTCAAAACAAACTTTCATTCATTCAAAACGAACTTTCATTTGATCAAACTCAAAATCCTTCAAAACAAACTTTCTTCCAATCAAAACCTTCAAAATTCCTTCTAAAACATTTGGTACAACTTTCAAACTTTCGAATAACTAAATCATTCAAACATTCAAAACAATCTTACATTCATTCATACTTTCAAAATCAGAGTGGAATGTTGCATTATTTGGGTAGCCTATAAAACATATGTGGTTACCCGTCGGTAACACCAAATCAATCAGAAGCTTCTATCAGAGTTGTCGAATTAATATCGACCAGAACAGAGTTGTCGAAATAATATCGACCAGAACAGAGTTACTTAAGTGTGAGGCCATGTGAGTGAATAACACACACATGAATTTCATTCCCAAGGAATGCCAAACCACAAAAGTGCCTTCCCACAAATAAGCCATAACAGAAATCCATCAATTCCAAATTAGGCTACTACCCCAAATAAGCAAAACGTTCCTCAAAACAAAATCATGGCATATCCGGATAGCCCTATGAAATCAATCAAAATATATTTCAAATAAAATGCAAAACAAATACTTACTTTCAATATTAAATTAATTCAAAACATTGAAATAATTTAAAACAAACTTTATCAATCATCCCAAAACATGATTTCAAATATTTCACAAATCAACAAAATATCAATTTCAAACCTTTAAATACATTTAAACAAAACTTTATCAAATCATTTAAGAATACTTCAAATACTTTGCAGATAAACATAATTTCAATTGCCAAATTAGTTTTCAAATCTATAATAAAACTTCAATTTCATATGCAAGATATCAATTTCAAATCTTCCTATCAAATCCAATATACATTTTAGTTTTTGAAATACGACAAATCACTTACAACACTTTTCGAAGGGATACGGTAAATTATTTACAATACTTTTTCGAAGGGATATGACAAATTACTTACAACACTTTTCGAAGGGATATGGTAAATTACTTACAATACTTTTTCGAAGGGATATGCCAAATTAATTAGAACACTTTTCGAAGGGATATGGTAAATTACTTACCTCTTTCAGAAATCCTACGAATCTAATTTACTTCTTCTTTGGTAGTTGTCAACTTAGAGGCCTAGAAACAACCAATATCCAAAATCAATTTTTAAATCCTATCCAAGGATTTAAAATTCAACCAATTACTAACTCAAATCCTATCTACCCAATTTTCCCATTCAAAACACTTTTTTTATGTAAAATAATTAGGAAAGTATGGATTTGGGGCTACAAAACCAGATCTGAAAACTAGGTTAAAAAGCCTCTAAATTCAACAATAACAAATTTTAAAACTAGAAGAATCGATATAAATCAATACGAACAAAATTTACAAAAAGTTTCTCAATAAAACCAGCTTAAAAACCTTCTAAACAATTGAAAATTTGGAGATTTTAAATCTGAAAAATTTTCTGTTTTATAAAATAAAACTTCCAAGAATTTTCCATAAAACAATTAACAATTTATTGATTTTTATAGAAAAATCAGATCTGAAAACTTTATAGAAAACCTTTAAAATTTGGTGAAAACATATATTTTTTCATGTAAAAATCATAACAACAGACTATAATTTATAGGATACAAATAGGTAAATTTTTTACGCAAAAAAAGTCTCAAAATAACCCAAAAACAGTCTCATAAACAAAAAGATTCAAACCAAAAATTCTGGAAAATTTTTAGGATAAAAAGTCCTTAAAATCTTTTATTCTAAAAAACAAAGACCTCGAAACTTTTCCCAATAAACTGAATTAAAGAACTACAAATCAAGGAAAATAAAACTAAAACAATGAGAAGAAAATCTTACCGATCTTTGAGAGAAAATACCAAACTCTTCTTCTTTTCTTTTCTTTTCTTTTTTCTCTTTGAGAGAAAACTAGGTCTAACAGTTTAAGAAAATAAAACATAGGGTTTAAGGGCTTTTATAACAAATCCTAATGAATCCTTATTTAAAAGGGATAATAGAAAGATAAAGATTTAATAAAACTCTTTCTTTTTATTTTTTTCAAATTCTAAAAACAAATTATCTTTCAAAAATAATTTCTAAACCAAAAAGGTTTATCTTTGAGAAAATAAAAAAAACAACTAAAAATAATAATAATTTAAATATATATATTTATATTTTTTTCGGTTGTTACATTCAAAGTGCGAAAAGGGAATTGTATCAAGTTCTGGTCGGATAAATGGCTAGGACAAAATGCTCTCCAAAACTCTTTCTCGGACTTGTTTAATATCTCCACGAAGAAAGGGGCCACGGTGGCAGAGTGCTGGAATAGTGCAGAGAATGATTGGGACTTGGGATTCAGAAGGGGCCTCTTTGACTGGGAAATTGAAAGTTGGATAGGCCTTATTCGAGCTATTGATGTGGTGCGTCTAGGGGAAGGGGAGGATTGGGTTGGATGGTCTATAGGTAAAGGGGGAATGTTTTCGACTAGGTCAGCCTGTATGAAAATGGTGGATTGCACCCCCTTTTTGAAGTCTGCTCTTATTCAAGCAATCTGGAAATTTTCTTCACCAAGAAAAGTGAAGGTTTTCTTATGGTCTCTAGCACACGGAAGCTTGAACACCCATGAAAAGCTCCAAAAGAAGTGCACAAACTGGGTGTTATCCCCCTCTGTTTGTAGCTTATGTATGGCCAACACTGAGTCAATTGACCATATGTTCATTCACAGCTCGTTCACGGCTCGGGGTTGGCTTTTTCTTATGGATATTTTTGGTATGTCAATTTGTTTGCCTAGTCGTATAGATGATTGGCTAATAGAGGTTCTTCATGGTTGGAGTCTCCCTAAAAAAAGCAAGGTTTTTGTGGAGGTGTGCTTCGAGAGCTCTCCTTTGGCATCTTTGGTTGGAACGAAATCTTCGAGTCTTTGAAGATAAGTCTTCATCTTTTGAGATTTTTTATAGAAATGTACAGCACACTGCCTCTTGGTGGTGCATCAACTATAGCAAATTCTTTTGTAACTACAACCTTTCCATGGTTTTGAACAATTTGAAAGTGATTGTGTAGTCCTTTTGGGTGGGGTTTCCTCTACCCAGCCCTTAGGTTGTTCCTTTTTGTTTTCCTCATGGAATATACAGGTTTCTTATCTAAAAGGAATTACTTTTCTCTAGCTAATATGTTGTGAAGGCTTCGAGGTTCTTTTGATGAGATTTACATCACATAGCTAATATTCTGAATACATGTAAGTTTGCATTATGGTTGCCCAGTGAATACTTTTTCATAGAGCAGAGAATCATGAACAATGAAGATTTTTATTGTAATGCTGATACCCATTACCATGTGTAGATTTGAGCTGACTATGTTTTATGGTTACTTATTTGTAGATGAAAGGACATTAAGTTTATCTACTTTCCATGCAGGTCCTCTTATATGTTGCTGTGGCGATGATTTTGGTTTTCCCCTTTGAAATATTTTATTTGTCATCTCGATTTTTCTTATTAAGGACTCTTTGGCGAATAGTTCTCCCACTGCAGGTAAGTTTTCTTGGTCAAGTACGTTAAAAAATTAAAATATATGATACTTTTTTCTTTTGCCTTGAAAGTTGGTCTTTAAATATAGTATGTCATGTTTCTATGCAAATACATGCCTGCAAAATGTCTCATCAGTTCAAAATGTGAGTTATTGAAATGAATTTTACTCTCTACCATTCATAATTTAAAGGTCAAGTGAGAGTATCTCATATATTCTTTTCTAAAATAGTTCTATGATCTTAAACATTGCCATATAATTTATTTTTTATTTTAAATCATTAAAAAATGTGTAACAAGTATGAATGATTGGACAACACCAGGAACATTTTTGAATAATTTTTTTGAATGTCTACATGGCGATGGCTCATTTCCTCTTTAATGCACGAATTCTTGGAGTTTAGCATGCTATTACTGGTTGTTAATTTGTTAATATTTTTCCAAATGCAGGCAATTACATTTGCCGACTTTTTCTTGGCTGATATTATGACGTCAATGTCAAAGGTTTGCATTCTGCTGTTCTGAATCAACAATTTTCAAGATCCGTTGTTCAGCTTATAATAGTGGTAGTACCACAGAGGACAGTTTGATGCAAATGGCTCTCTCTTCACTTGTGTATATAACTCTGTTTATACGAGTATGAGCATTTTTCATTTTCATGAATCATGGCTTAAGGTGTAGATGTCAAATATAACTGCTAGCCTTTATAAAGTTTTCATTCATCTTGTTTGGAATTCATCATCAGAAATTGTTTCTTGAATTGTTTTTCTTTACAAATATGTAATTGTGTTATAATTATGTTATATGGTTATAATCCTGATTTTGGCTACAGGTGTTTTCTGATTTGGAAAGATCAGTGTGTCGAATGATTCACCGACAGGTGGGATTTCTTCTTTTGGCTTCTTGCCAAATATTTTATATCCGGTGGATTCCAATTTCCGACTAATTCTTTTAAATGTTAAGATTCTTACATTCTTCACACTGGTGGGAGGCTTTAAGAGATTATTCTATTTTGTTTCCAAATAGTTTCTATTTTCATGGACGTTGTTTATAACTCTTTCCAACACTTCAGCCTTTCACTTGCAGCTAAATTTGCTAAACGATACTGAAGTGTTTGTTTTCTTCATAGAAATGGTGGTTGTGTTCTTGACCCACATCTAGTTTTGTTTGACTGAAGTTTCATTGTTTATATTTATCAACTAATTCAGGTTGCCACCATTGCCTGGTTTGAGGCTGATTCTGTTTGTGGAAGTCACTCGGTTGCAATCCCTGTGGTTCTTGTTTTTCCTTATCTTTTTCGTTTGTTCCAATGTCTTCGACAATACAAGGATACAGGGGAAAGAACAACACTTTTGAATGGTGAGATTTCATGATTCTTTTTCCCTGTCTCTATCCAAATTTGTGTGTCTTTATTTTTTAAAATATATATTTTATAAGAGAAAATATATTCAAGAAAAACGCTGGAAAATAGTTTGGGAAACAATGGATGAATTCATGATCTATTGTTTCTTCATCCTTGAAACATATACAGTAGTCAAGGGGGAAGCGAGCCTAATGGCCTTTTTTTTTCTTTTTCTTTCTTCGTGCTCATTGAAGGATGATCTTGTGTTTATTCTGTTAGTATCTTATATTTGTAACTCCTTAATTGATTATTCTTGCTTAAATATTTTCATTGGATTTGTTGGTACTTTTATGCTTCAGATCTATTTTTAGTCTTGATGCTATAGTAACTCTATCTGCTCATCATTACAGCTTTAAAATATTCGACGGCAGTACCGGTGATTTTTCTATCCGCCCTTAAATACCATGTCTTCCCTGATAGGTGGACCAGCTTTTATCGGCCCCTCTGGCTGCTGTCTAGTGTTCTAAATTCTTCATACTCATTTTACTGGGATGTAAAACGAGATTGGGACTTGAGGTATGATAGCAATGGTTTTTTTTAACTCTTACGTGAGACCACCTCCCTCCTTTTTTCTCTTACATGATTTTTCAACGAGCAAGTATTGAATCTTTGTGTGTGCATGCTTTTTTACATCTTTTG
>NW_019104704.1:61343-77276 GCF_001995035.1 Momordica charantia
GAAAGCTCTGTTTTTTTATTAAAAGAAATGGAAGCAGGGATAGGGTTTTCATTGAAACTCATAACCACTTCAGTAGGATGTGGTGAAATTTGGAGAAAATGTGTTTCACATAGGTTTATGGTCTTTTTTTTAAACAAGCTACGGACTTTAGATTGATATATGAAAAGATAAAAAAAGAAGTTCAATGATACGAACTTCCAAGGGACCAAGGGAGTCAAAGTGAAAAGAAACCAAGTACAAATTAATGAGAAATAAAAGCATTCCAAGAAATAAAAATAGCATTAGAGGAATAAATCATTAAAGAGAGGTAGAATCGAGCACCAAAGAGAGGTCTTATACTTGGCTAGATCAAAACATGTGAACCAATCTCTTTTCTTATCTTCAAATAGCCTTTGGTTTCTTCCAAACCAAATTTCTGAGAGCAAAGCTTTGATTGTGTTGGACCAAATCAAGCGAGCTTTTAGGGGAAGGATTGGCCCATTTAGGAGCTGTTTTAAGTTCCCTGATGCTGAGTTAGAGAAAACCCAACTTTGGTTGAAGAGACAAAATAGTCTTTCCCAGCATTTTGCCGAAAAAGGACAGACGAAGAGCAAATGAACTTGAAACTCATTGTTTGCTGAACATAGAACACAAATCGAGGGCTGTAGGATTTGACTGAAAATGAACCTGATAAATCAAGGCCCCATTTGAGCTTGTCTTCCATTGATGTTGCTGAACATAGAACACAAATCGAGGGCTGTAGGATTTGACTGAAAATGAACCTGATAAATCAAGGCCCCATTTGAGCTTGTCTTCCATTGATGAGGGAGCTATGTTGATGAGATATTCTAGCAATGATGAAAACTCATCTATTTCATGCTTCTTATGTTTCTTCTAGATGAAATCATCCTACCTGAAGAAGGTTAAGTTCCTAATTTGGAAGCTTAGCCACACATGCCTCAACACTTTTGACAAGCTTCAAAGGAGATGCCCAAGGTGGATCCTCTCTCCTCACTGGTGCTGTCTGTGCAAATCAGATGCAGAATCCATTGGTCATATCTTTATCAATTGCTCCCTATCAGATTTTATATGGACCCACTTTCTTACAGCCTTTGGATGGTATCTCTGCCTACCTAATGGTGTTTCAGATTGGCTCAAGACAGTTTTTTTGATGCACCCTTTTAAGAAGGAAAAGACGATCCTTTGGACGAACATCAATAAGGCTTTCATTTGGCTGGTTTGGAAGGAGATGAACTCTTGGATTTTCAAAGATATTGAAACTCGCCACAACAGTTTTTTGACTCTATTATCTTTTTGGCTTTATCTTGGTACAAATGTGTAAATTCTTTTAATAGCTACAATCTTAATTAAAAGTTGTTTGACTCTATTATCTTTTTGGCTTTATCTTGGTGCAAATGTGTAAATCCTTTTAATAGCTACAATCTTAATTAAAAGATAGAAGCTAACTTTTTGGGTTGAACACTACTCTAAAATGTGACAACTTATCTCCCAACCCTAACCCTATCCTCGCCCTAGCCCCTCTTCCAGACAGCATTGCGTCGCCCGCCGCCGCTGCTTGCCAACACTAACCCTAGACGTTGCTCTAACCTATCCCTAACCCTAGCCGCCGACTTACCCCTTCCTCCAAACGCTGCTGGTCCTCTTTCCGCCGTCGCTGCTGCTCACCAACCCTAACTGTAGCCGCCGCTTTAACCCAATCCATTCCCTTCGGCATCGTCGCCCTTCTAACCCTAACCCGCCACCGACGTTCTCCTAACCCTAAACCAGTGATTTAAAAAGCCCATTGAGGCGCGCGCCTAGGCCTTAGGCGCAACGCCAGTGCCTCGCCTCAAAAAGGCGAGGCGAGAATAGAAAGGCGCGGTTAAAGCGCGCGCCTTCTGATGAAGCCTTGAGGCGCAAAGCTCTGTGCCTCAAGAGCCTTCTTCAATAATTAAGAAAAAAAAATAAAGAAGTTCATTTATTGTATTTATCCTTGGCAGAAGGAAGGATAGAAGATAAGTCAAAAGCATTAAAGAAGGTTACCGTTCCTAGACACACAAAAGAAGAGTCTGTATGGTRGCAAACAGCCACATGGCAGTATTTCTCTTTCCTTAAATACTTTTTTCCATTTATTAAAAGTGAGAAACTTCTCTCTATTTTGTTAAATTCGACTTTGCCTTTTCTAGACACACAAATTAAGAGCCTGCATGGTAGCAAACTGTCATATAGCAGTATTTCCCTTTCCCTAAGTAGTTTTTCCCATTTATTAAAAAAGATAAACTTCTCTTTCTATTTTATTAAATTTGAATATTACTCATATTTTACCTTACATAATTATTTAAGTTAGTTTTTATTTGAATATTATAGATTTCTTAATATTTCACACCTTAAAAATTGAGTATTTATTGATTTTTACATAACTTATGTTATATCTTGTTTATTTCTATGAAGGTTTGTTATCATGCACATATACATATACATTTATGTATTTTTTATGTATAGTGCACCTTGCAAAAAAAAGCCCGTGCTTTTTTTTGCGCCTTGCGCTTAAGCTCCAAAGGTCTATTGCGCTTTAGTGTGCCTCGAGCTTTTTAAAACATTGCCCTAAACCGTCGCCAATGCCCTCCTAACCCTAATCCGCTGCCGATGTCCTCCTAACCCAAAACTATTGCCGACATCCTCCTACCCTAAATCGCCTCGAACGCCTTCCTAACCCTAATTCGCCACCCTCTCCTTTGTTGTTACCGTAGTCACATCTGTCCCAACTAGCTCACCATCCTTTTCAAATGGATTGGAGAAGTTGTAGCATTCAAGACAATTATTATTGGGTTGGATGTGACAGTGACCGTTTTCTCATAAAAGACTCTATGAAGAATGTTTAGATTTCTCTTCAACTTTCCCAGCTTTAGTGGTTAGAAAAGACTTTGGTGGAACTTGTGTACTTTTCTTTGTATTCCAGATTCTCCATGCAAGTTAGGGATGAGAATGGAACTTGTCGACTCCAGGAAAAGAGACTCTTGAAAGGCTGGCTTTTGGAATGCATTGTTTTGGCCCTCTTTGGTTGGAAGAAAATTCATAACTGTACCTGCAGGGTTTAGAAAGATTGATTGGGTAACCTTTTGGGACATGTTAAAAGACTCATTGGTGAATTTCAAAGGAAAGGTGTTGCAGGGCGCCTTAAACTTTTCATTTGCAGAGAGGGCTAAGAACAGAGATAGTATGATGACATCCCCTACCACAGAGGATGAGGTTTTCGAGAAACGAAAAGGGAGCAGCTCTTATTGGGTTCAAAAGGAATATGAAGTTGTGGAAACAGATTGGGATAATGTCATGGTTATTTCAAGGTTTTGTGCTTAGGATAGCTGGAAGGTAATCGCGGCCTCCCTCATAAGTTTCTTCTCAGATAATTGCCAAGTCAACCCTTTCTGAGTAGATAAGGCTTTATTTAGATTCGAAAGTGGAAGACCCTTGAACTCTGATCGGCTCAATGGTTAAATGGCGCAAGTTAGATGGATTGCACCTGAAGATGGAGAAGTGAGATCTTGAAAAAGATGGCAGGAACGAAATGACAGTTTGTTTTGGTGGTTGGGAGGAAATCTGCGACTTACCTTTAGAGCTTTGGAATACAAATTGGTTGAAGGCCATTGGAACCCATCTTGTAGGTTTAAAGAACATCTCTTCAGCAACACTATTTGTTAGATTGTTCAGTAGCTTTCATTCAAATAGAGAAGAATGACTATGGTTTTATTCCAGCTTCTATCGAGATAACTACGAAACATGAAGTGTTTGTGGTAAACGTGGTTGCCATATATGAAGCTACCAAGTCATCTTTTCCCTCCGTTCAGCTTTCAAAGACTTCGTTGATTGTAGATTCTTCAAATCCTTTGGATATCCAAAGATTGCAAGAAGTCTTGGCAAACGAAGAGTTTCAATTTGGCGATGATTCTAATAAGGTTAGCTTGGAAAAGCATATTGCAACTGTCCCCTCATCTACTCAAAACGCACCAGTTGGCCCAATCAATGTGCCGAGTCAGTTTAGCACCCCTATGGTCAGAAAAGAAGAGGGCATTGATCAAGAAGTGGGCACTATTGGGCCTACTCTTTTGAACCAAAAGTCAAAGGGCAACCCGTTTCCATTGGGTATGTAGAATACTGAACGATTAATTCAACCCATTCCTTTTTACTACTCTCATAGAAAGCCTAATACTAATTTTGGAAAGGAGCTTGTAAAGCCCTCGATAGCTGAAGGGGTTCAAGTTAACCTGAATAAGACTTTCTTTGAGGAACGAGAAGTAGTTAGTAAAGATAGTATGGATAAGGTAAATGTTCTGTCCATTGGCACTATCCACTCCATTAACGAAGGTTTGCCTCTTAGATCATCTTCCTTAGAATTCTCGGATAATGATCTTGAAGATGAGGATGATGCAATCAGTATTAGTAGTTTAGACTCTTCTCCAAAGTCAGCATCCTAATTGAGGACTTTTCTGAGCATTCTTATGCGGACGATTTTCTTAACGAGCAAAAAGATGAGAAACTAGTTCTACCACAAACAACCATTCCTTCCTTTTCTGATGAAATGGGGATTACTCTTGTCCCAATTGAGTATATTCTCTGAGTTTTAAGTTGTTCGGAATGTTGGAATGCTCTCAATTATGCCTTCTACAGATTTCAAAGCTTTGCAATTTTATTTTAGTTCGGTTGGTTGGTTGATGAGGTTTTCAAAGTTTTTCTCCAGTGTGTGGTTTGACATTTAGTGGTTTATATTTGGAGGCTTTTTGAAGACAACATTGAGGCTTAGTATTTGGTGTTTTTTCCTTATTAGCATTTCGGCTACGGTCTGTTCTTGTGCCCCTAACTTCTACTTGGTTCTTTTTGGAGTTTGGTCTTCGCTCTTGGTGCTAAGGAAGGTTTTTCCCTCATGCGGTTGTTGACCTTGGAATTTGTTTGGTTTCCCAATCTCGACAGCAAGCAGTTTTCTGAGTTCTGTTTTAGAATGCTTTTATCTCTTTTGAGCTTTTATTGCTCTTGTTGCGATATTTATTCGTTATTTTTCTATTCTTTTTCACCCCCTTGGGAGTTTTGTATCTTAAACATTTTTCAGCTACAGTCTTAATTATCTTATATCCAATTGGAGAAGTGTTTTTGTAACTTCATTGGATAGGCTTTTTTGTATATTTCTAAATCCTTTTAATAGCTACTGTCTTAATTCTCTTATATTCAATTAGAGAAGTTTTTTGTAACTTCATTTTGATAGGCTTTTTTTATATTTCATGCTCGAAATTTGTTTCGTATCCAAAGAACAAAAAAAAAAAAAGTGTTTATTCTAGATTCAAACTTCCAACAATTTGCGGTTGAGTCCCAACAATTCGAGACCAAACAGTGGCGTGATATTTTGATCAAATATAAATGAGGAAATCTATGTTTGAAGGTTAAATCCCCTTTCCATTCATTGTGCCAAAAAGAAATATGTTTCCCGTCTCCCATAATGAAGACAACTTGTTGCTAGACAGTTTTCCAATGCTTGGAAATATTTGTCCAAGGACAACGAGAGCAACTGTTGGCCTTGGGTAAGGTACTCCAATTACAAGGGTCAGAGCCATGAATGCTGTCTATCACCGTGAGGTTCATGACAAAACCTCCATTCTCACTTTGCAAGGAGAGCCTTATTTTTTGAAAAAAGTCCACCCAGACTAAGACCACCATTTTCAATATGAGCTGCAACCAAAATCCAGTTGGCTAGGTGCTTCAATTTTCCTTCGCGGTGACCTTCCCAAAAGAAAATTTTTATAAGATTTCCATCTTCTTGCAAACTATCTTCGGTAGTTGGAACAAAGACATAATAAATTGGAAGATTGGTCAAAACTATAGCACAAAGTGTCATTCTCCCCCCTTTTGATGACTGAAATAAATTTCGTCTCTCCAATTTCTTTGATAAATTTTCCAAAACTGGTGGCTGCCAAAAGACCAGAGACTTCAGATTGCACCAGATGATAAACCAAGATACAAGATAGGAAGATTTTCCACCTTGCATTCAGCAAACTGAGCTACTTTTGGAGCATCAATGTTTTTAGGCCACAAATGGAAGACTTTTCCCAATTGATCTTCAAACCTGACAACCACTCAAAGACCTTAATTGTGTAAAAAATAACATTCAGCATAGAATCTTCATTCTTGCAATCTGCGAATTGGAGGTGAGAACAATGTAAATGTTTTTGCTGCCCACTACAAAGCCTCTGAAAGATCCTTTTGAGTAAATGTTCTCTAAGAGACTGCTAACGACATCACTTACTAAAAGGAAAAGAAAAGGAGAAAGTGGATCCCCTTACCTTAAGCCCCTAGAAGCTAGAGGTCTTCCCCTCGGTCTTGCATTTAGGAAGATCGAGGCAGCCATTGATCCACTTAATCCATTTTTTGCCAAAGCATTTCTGTTTCAACACCATAGATAAGCAATCCCAATTCATCACATCAGAAGACTTTCAAGGTCTAACTAAATTATCCACCCTTCCTTTTTTTAAGTTTATACTCTTTCACCAGTTCATTGGCAATTAGAATAGTGTCAAGAATCTCTCTTCCTTCTAAAAAGGCACTTTGATTCAAGGAGATTGTCGAAGGCAACACTTTCTTCACTTTATTGGAAAGGACCTTGGCAAATACCTTATAAACAGAGGATATTAAACTAATAGGTATAGTCTTTTACCCTAACTACTGAGTCTCTCTGGTATTAGGCATATGAATTTTTTTTCATGGATGCGTTAATGTGTCCATTGTGGTAAAACTCCTCAAACATTCTTAGAACATCTAATCTTTCCAATACTTCAAAAAACGAACTCTATTGGGAAGCCATCAGAGCTGGGGGCCTTCTTTTTGCCAAGACTTTTTAGAGCTGAAAGAATTTCGTCTTCCAAAAACCTGCATTCCAACTTTGCTTTATCCAAGGGTGAAGTAGGTCTCCAAGATAAACTGATAGGTGATAACCTTGGGATGGATTACTACCATATAGTACCTCGAAGAAACCCAAGATTTCAGATTGTATGTCTGCCTGGTTTAGAAGAATAATGTTATCTGCATCATGAATTTTTGAGATTAATGCCTTTATTTTTCTGGCTGCTAGGATTCTGTGATAGAAACCAGGGTTCTCATCCCCTTCACGCAGCTACTGGATCTTGCATTTTTAGAGCAGATTTCTTTCTTCCTCAATATAAAAGTCAAAGAGATCTCTCTTTAAGGCTTTTCTCTTTTCCCACTCTAGTTGAGAGATTCCAAAACTTTATTCCTTATTGCCTAACTCCGCAATAGCTTTTAAAATCTCATTCTCTTGTTCTTTCTATTTATTTTCTTTTGCAATGTTCCATTGCTTAATGACACCCTTAAATTTCTCAGCTTCAAAAACAGAATATAGCTGCTCAACCAAAAGATCTGTCAACAGATCATCTTGCTTCAATTAACTCATTGCATTCTTTGTCATTCAGTCATGGGAGGGACTTGATCCCCAAATAAAAATCCCTGCTTCATGTATAATAGAGAAATGGTTAGAGGTAACTCTAACACCTCTAGAAACCTATGAATTGTCGAAAATTCCGTCCCAACCTCCTATTATGAGAAATCTGTCAAACAAAGAGTGAATGGAATCATTTCCCATCTTAGACCAAGTAAATTTTTCGTTCGACACTTACCAAAGTTTGCCTAGGACTCTTCTTAAAAAATAAGGCTCTTGCAAAATGGGGTTGGTGGTATTGCCACGAACCTCAAGCTCTATGGTGCCCTGTGATAGATAGTATCTATGGCTTTGATCCTTTCAACTGGAATTCGTTGCTTAAGGCCAGCAGTTGCCCTCGTTGTCCTTGGTCCAACATTTCCAAGCATTGGATAAATGCTTGGCAGTTGTCTTCTCTTTGGGAGATGGGAGGCATATCTCTTTCTGGCATGATAAATGGCATGGGAATTTATCCCTCAAAGATAGATTTCCTCTTTTATATTTAGTAAGCACTTCACCTTGCTGCTCAGTCTCGGATTGCTGGGACTCAACCACAAAATGTTGGCATTTCGACTCTCGAAGAAACCTAAAGGACAATGAAATAATGGAATTTTCATCGTGGATCCTCAGGTCCATTCTCAGTCAAATCATATTCACAATTTTTTTACCCTGCACCTAAATTGTCAAAATTGCTCCGCTCAACCATATGGAAATCCGGAAGTCCAAAGATAATTACTAATTAGTGTCCTGTCTTGGATAGTTCTCTTTGGTAATCTAAATACTTCAGATATACCCCAGAAGATGATGCCCTCCTTATTCCTACAGCCCTCAATATGTGTTTTATGTTCAGCAAACAGTGAGTGCCAGTGTCATTTGCTATTCCTATGTCCGTTTACAGCAAAATTTTGGGCGAGCCTTTTTTGTCTGTTCAATCTCTATTGGGTTTTCTCCAGTTCTTCATTAAGTAACTTGAAATGGCTCTTCAATGGCCCGGCTCTCCCCAAAAGCCCGTTTGATCTGGTCCGATGCAATCAAAGAATTGCTTGTTGAAATTTGGTTTGAGCAGAACCAAAGGCTTTTTGAAGACAAGTGAAGAGATTGGTTCGAAGTTTTTGATTTAGCTAAGTACAAGGTATCTCTATGGTGTTCAATTCTAAAGATTAGTCTCCTAATGGTATCTATATTTCTTGGTATGCTTTCTTTTCTCATTAACTTGTACTCAATTTATTTTCTGTGTTTTTGTATTTGTATTTTTTTGTTTTCATTCCTTCTCACTCCTTCGTGAGTTTGTATTCTTGAACATTTGTATTATCTGAACATTTGTATTATCTTTTCATTAATTCAATGAGAAGTTGTATCTTGTTAAAGAAAAAAAAAACTTCTTGCATAAAACTATCATTTTCATCCCGGATGCAGAAAAATGAATTTTCAATTTTTCAACTGTTGACTCCATTGATTAAAACTGTAATATAAAAACTTGCTTCAAATGCTACAAATGCTTTAATCACGAACAAGAAACCAGGCTCTAGGAAGAACGTGAGGGAGGGTAAAGAGGAGAGCATTTTTTTACCAAGCTCTGCCCTTACTTTATGGTCTTGTGATGTGCTGACATACGTTTTTTATTTTGTGACAGTACCTTCACCCGGATTTTCAAGTTCAACCGACCGCATTTTTTCTCACACCTCTTATATGGGCAGAAATGGGTAATGTTCTTCATGCATATACTTGAATTGTTTTCATAACCATAATATACCTAGTTGGTTTTCTAATAAGTTCATATCCTTGTTGATTTAACATGTGAGTTGATGCTGCATCAAAATCAACTTAGAAACTAGATAGTTCTCGACTTCTGAGCTATGTTAATGACATATATTGTTGGCCACTTGGCTTAACCATTTTCGAGCATCGTTCTTGTGGTTATTTTTGTGGATTAAATGGTTGAAATTTTTTGAGGGGTTTTTTAGCAATTTTCTCGGTTTTTCCTTCCTAGCTTTGTACTCTGTTTAAGGATTGATTTATTTTTATATGTCTTATTTGTTTCCAATTATGGTGTGAAGTCTCTGGTAACTTTTGTAAATCTAAGAAAAAGTCATTTCCATGAATTATAATTTTTGTCCTTACCACTTTCTCCCCTTGAACATCAAGTGTCTAATAGGTCTTTGAAATTTCAGTTTTTATTTATTAGTGTTCTAAACTTTTAATTTTATGCCTACTTTGGTTATTGACTGAATTAACATTTTTTTTTTCTAATTCACAGAGTTGTTAGACACGAAATTGAATTTTATGTCTAATTGAACCTGAACTCTCAATTTTGTGTCTAAAATTAAAATTTTTTTTTGAGGTCAAAGTGACCTACTAGACACAATTGAAGGTTTGAGGACCGGACGTATTAAGCTTAATGTTTAGAGACTTATTATAATCAAAATTGCAAGTTTGGGATCTATTAGACACTTTGGGATCTGCTCACAAAGTACTACAACTCACAAAGTACTAAAGTTATAATTTAACTACAAATAACCTTGTATCTTATCTAGTTATTTTTTTTCAATACCTTTTCATTAATCTTGTTATTCACACATTGTTCTTAGTTTTTTGAACCTCTTTTTACCTGCACACTCTTTCATAAATTCTTTGGACAACCAAGCTTTTCTGCATTTTGTTTTTAGATATTACAAATAGTAAGTGGTTATCAAACATGTTCGAAGTTGCTTATCGTTTAATCATTAAATCACTGATAACAAAACGATTAGAGGAACGAGTTTTTATGTTTTAATTTAAAAATCCAAAAGTAGATTTAAATCCTTAAACATAAATATGATATTTTTGCTGCCACAAAAAGGTTTATATATATATCTCTCTTTTTTTTAATGGTTTTTCAGGTCTACATTTGGGTGCTTGGAAGTAATTTGATATTGCGGTGTACATGGACGTATAAGTTATCTGCTCATCTCCGCCACAATTATCTTACGGTGTTTACGATTACTGCCTTGGAGATCTTTCGACGATTCCAGTGGATCTTCTTCCGAGTTGAAAACGAATGGAACAAGATGAACTCAAAGTCGGGCATACAAATCACAATGAGTAATCTTCCAACTGAAGAAGACAAGTTACTCAACTCCAGTTAGTGTTAAAAACTTTGGTTGGGAATTGATTCGTGCATTTATTTTGGGTATAATCATTTTGTGGATAAAGGTTTTTGTGTTTTGAATAATTTGTTTCATTAATCTATGAGGAAGGTCTCTTTCATGGGGTATATTCTCATGATTGACCTAAATTTAAAGGCGATAGAGACATGTTCAATTTTTCAAAACTTGTAATTCTAACCTTTTTCGACATCATTTATTAGGTGAAATTATGCATCTAACCTCAACTCACATGTCATATTGCTTTTCTTTCCTATCTACAATTCCCCTCCAATCAGACTATCGTGGATGTGAAACGAAGACCCCCATCCCTCATTGGTCATCACAGCCCTACCGTACGTTGACTGAAATATGTCAATGTTAAAACTTCATCTCCACACTGCCCATCTTCTTTTCATCATCACTCTATAAGAGAAGGTCGTTCGAAATTTGATCTTGTAGATATTTAAAGAGGAGAGAAGATATTTAAAGACTGAGAGAGGGAAAGGGTTTGAGGCCAGCGAATTGTGTGAAGTTCCACCATTCAAAATAAATAGATATACTTGGGATTCAAAAAGATTTTTTTTTCTCACTATGGTTTATATTCTATGAACCGAAAGATTTTGATTTTGAAAAACGTGAAAATTATCAAGAGCGAGAATATGTTTAGAGAGAGGTGAAATGTAATTATGTGACTAGTGGTATTAGCAAAGGTTAGAATAACAAGATTTAAAACAGTAGGTGAATGTGGTTAGTACACAAATATTTAGGTTATTCTATCAAATTTTCTATTCTTTCTTTCTTCACATATGGATTAGCCTTTTTATGTCTGAAAGACCTTTATGAGGCAAATCCTTTAATCGTTTTTAAAGAAAAATGTGTTAAATTGTACAGTCTTGTAAACACTACTTATTTTGTTATATACTTCTTGAAAACGTTCTCAAAATGTCATAATTTTGTTTTAAAACTCTGCAGATAATTTATGATATGTTTTAACTATCACGAAATGTATGTCTTTACAAACATTTTCAGATCATTTATGAATTTCACTCTGCTGCTCAACCTAAGGTAAATATATACCCAATGGTTGACTTAGTCTCCATGCTATTAGATATCCAGTTAGCATCGCTAAATCCTTTTAGTATAGATAAAAATTTCGTATAATGTAATCCATAGTCTAAATTGTACTTCAAGTACTTTAAAACTCTGACTAACGCATTCTAATAATCGTGCACATGATTACTAGTGTATCTTGTCAATCTTCCTACTAAATAGACAATTTAAGGTATTGTACAATTCATTATGAATATTAAACTACCCTCAACTCTAGAGTATTCTAGAGAAGATACACCTTCATCATTATTCTTCCTCAACTTACAATTTGGATAATATGGAGAAACCACCGGCTTACTCTCAAAATGACCAAATTTTCTCAATGCTTTCTCTATGTAATGAGATTGAGATAGTTTATATCCACTTAGATTTCTATTTATTTTAATTCCAAGGATAACATAGCAAGACGAAGGTCTGTCATATGAAAGTTAGAATTCAACGTCCTTTTAGTGGAATCAATGACATTTCTAATTGCGCTCATTATCAACATATCATCAACATATAAGCAAAAAATGACACAATCTTGATCTATGGTTTTAACATAGACACTTGTCGCACTTATTTATCTTAAATCCATTAGATAACACAATCTGATCAAACTTCTCATGTCACTGTTTAGGTGTGTGTGTGTGAGGTTATTCAATGTAATTGGAATAGTATATAATTGATATAAACGATATATAATTGATATACACGGTATAAAGTGGATGTACTGTCGGACCATGCTCTAGTAAGAACCTAAATGGTCTGTAGTATATGGATAAGGTTGGATATCTCATCCTGGTAACACTATGGATACGACCCACTTTCTAAAAGTTAACAAATGACTTGATCCAAGTCATTCATGTGGAAACATGCGAGTGGGGGTATACTACTATACATGAGTTTGTATAAGATTGGACCACGAAATTATTAATCTTTAGTTGTAACATCGTTAACTAATTAGATTAATATTTCATAGAATGACCTTGTGACTCAATCTTAATCCTGAGTGTGTTATGGACTCCTGCCCGCGAAAGATTGTCTTTTGATTTGAATGGGTGAGAGTGACCCGGTGTTAGCTGACTCAATAAGCCTACCACTTTGGAGACAAGACCAAGTGGGGAGCTGGGAACATAACAACACACAAAATGAAATTTACTCTTTCCCGACTTTTGGGTAAATAGATGAGTGGTCTCTTACGTGCTAACTCCGGGACTTGAACAAGGGACCCCACCCTCTCACTGGCCCGAGAGGGACTTCTCTCTAATGGTTACATCATAAACAAGTTGTTCATTAGAGGATCAGTGGTACTTAAGGAGAAAGAGGTAACACATGGGTGAAAAGTAATTAGACACAGCTAAAGTTATGAACACTCGTGAAGGATTGAATTACTATTAATGGTCAATATTCATGGACGTAAAATCTTCTACAGTGCGAAGAGTGTAGCTGTTGTTCTTTAGTGGAGTGACTCACAATTAATGAATGTTGCTAATTTAATTAATGAGTTGAATTAATTAATCTCGTATAATTGAAGCTTCTAATCAGTAATTCCATTTGATTCCCTTCTAGCTCACAACGAGTAAAATGAGGATCAAGAATTTGAAAATGTTCAAATTTAATAAGGAAATATGTATAGCGTATACACCGTTTATATAATGTATATATTGATACGTTATATAATTGATTTTGAATAAAGATTTGAAATTAATACTATATTGTTATGAGATAATTATTTGAATATGATTCAAATAAAATTTAATATGAATTGGATTCATATTAAAACTATAGGTTAATATTAATATGAATGAGATACGCATTAAAATTATAGGTCATGAGAGAGATGTGCATTTGAATAAAGTTATAATTAAATATATGACATTTAATTAAAACAAAAACRTAATTAACTAAATAATTCGATTATGTTTTTTATTTAATTTAATTAAATTGGTTTTTAATTAACTAAATAACCCACTCCCTTGCATTGCAAGCAAGTGGGTTATGGTGAGGTGGGTAGTTAACTTGCTCCCCACCCCTCACTCTTCTTTTAAATGCAAAGGGTTTGCATTATGGAAAAGTTGCTGCATTTTGAAGAACTCTCTCAAGTTAGCATCTCTCCCAATCTCTCTAAAAAATTATCTCTTTCAAAAGACGGTTCTCACAAACCGGTTCTCGTCCAGTGGATAGCGAGGAAGGCTCTTTGGCGGCGTTGTGCTATTGTTGAAGAATGATCTTGAAAGGTAGGTTCACCTTCTTGCTTATTTCTTTTCTTGTACTTTTTTCTAAAACTAAATCGAAGCACAAGCGTTCACGCGCTTCCGCTGTGGGATTCGATCCCTTTAATTGGTATTAGATACAAGTTCTATTTTCGATCTTGTTTTGAATTACAAAAAAAAGCATAGTGGGTATTTTTTTTTACGTTTGATGTATGTGGTTTGCTAATTAGATGTTTTTAGTTTTTGGCATTAGATTTATAGTTTTTCAGTTGATTTGATCAATGTAAGGACTCGTTGTTTTGGGCATTTAATTCTATAAATTGTGTCTGCAAGTCCGTGTCGTTCGTGGTAAAGAGTTGCTGTGAAAGAGTACCGAAGAAAGGGAGCAAACCAAAATCGCAGGACAACGCACCAGTGCCTAGGCGCTGTCATTTTTGTAGCGGACTCGAGAGGTGCTGCTCAGTGTGCCTAGTGTCACAATCGCACCTTTTTAAAGCAGCTCGAGCGATTGTGCGGCACTTGCTCTAGCTCAAACGAGCAAGTCAGCCGGGAAAAACTGTAAGTTGCGGACAATCTCGGTCGTGGGTCTAGCCTCCGCTCACGTTTTTGGAGAAAATTGGTTTTAGAAAACGTGAGAGAGAAAAACAGTTGAAAACATCTTTAAAACAAGCATTGTAGACATTGGATGCAAGAAAGCTTTGATTGCAAGAAAGTATACAACACTTGGTCGGGGGGAGGTTTGATGACTACTTGGTCCCCCCTAAGGTACATTATAAAGCATTTTTGGTGTGGCAGGTGTAGACGTCCTAAGTGGCGAGGAGTCACTCGGTGGCCTACAGGGCCCGTGTGAACTCCGATTGGCTTGAAATTTGGCGTGCTTACATATCTTACTAATACACACCTAGTTCCAAAGCCGCTCGGCCAAAWTCCACCTACAACCCCAAAAMCCCGATACAAGAAAATTACACTAGAAAGCTTTAAAGACATGAAAGGAAAGCGAGTGGTGAGGATGGTTTGGACATGCGGCCATGGGTAACACACCCTGGACAAGCATGCCCACAACATTCTCCCCCACTTAAACGGTTGACGTCCCTGTCAACTGCTGCAGCTTGAAGTCCTCGATCTTCGTCTTCCAGGCTTTAAGGTCTTCTTCTCGTTCCCAGCTGGTCTCTGCATCAGGTTGGTCCTTCCATTTGACGAGGAATTCTCGAACTTTTCGAACGGGTCTCCCCACCTTTCTGGTTCTCTCTGCAAGGATCTCTTCTGCTTCTTTGTCTTCCTTCTGTTTGAAGTCGATGGCGGGCCGCACAGTAGYATTGCGTTCGTCATCCTCAAGGTCGGGGTGGTAAGGTTTTAAATTGCTCACGTGGATCACCGGGTGAATCTTCATCCAAGCTGGTAACACCACCTTATACGAGACACTCCCCACCTTCTTAACGACTTCCACGGGTCCCTCGTACTTTCTCACAAGTCTCTGGTCTTTGCGTCCTCGGAAACGAATCTGTTCTGGCCTCAACTTGATAAGAACTTTGTCGCCTACTCGAAATTCGAGAGGGCGTCTCTTGCGGTCGGCCCATTTCTTCATATGCTTGGATGCTTTTTCCAAATATGCTCGAGCAATTTCTGTTGTCTGCTTCCATTCCTTTGTGAAGTTGTGGGCTTGAGGGCTTTTCCCCGCATACGGGTGGTCAAGAATATGTGGCATAGACGGCTGTCTTCCGCACACAATCTCAAAGGGGCTCTTTCCTGTTGAGGAACTTGTCTGGCCGTTAAAACAGAATTGAGCCACATCTAACAGCTGGACCCAGTTCTTTTGTCTGGCATCGATGAAGTGACGCAGGTATTCCTCAAGCATGCTGTTGAATCTCTCTGTCTGACCATCAGTCTGTGGGTGATAACTCGAGGAAATGTTCAAGCTTGAACCCAGAATAGAAAAAAGTTCCGTCCAGAAGGTCCCTGTAAATCGGCCATCCCTGTCGCTAACGATGTTCGTCGGAACTCCCCATAGCTTTACTATATGTTTGAAGAACAGTTGCGCTGTCAGCTCGGC
>NW_019104704.1:92665-104652 GCF_001995035.1 Momordica charantia
ATCAACATTTGGCGGTGTCTGTGGGAACGAAAAAAAACAAGCCGAACAACATGACATCGGAGAGGAGTCCACGGGATTCTGACAATGACTGCCACGCAAGGAGGAGGTTAAACTTGGATGACCCCCTGATAGGAGGACCCGAGGGCGAGACGGGATTGAGTCGACAAAACCCAGAGCACCAAGAAGGACAGCCCGAGGTGCCTACGATAATAGGCCCTGAACAGCTCCAAAGTCAGTTCGCGGCCTTAGAGTAATTTCGATAGCTGAAACAAGGATCGATCTCGAGCTTCAAAAACCTAGTCAGGGAGTTTGTGACCCAGTTCGTGGGAGAACAAAGTTGAAGCCGACCTGTAGCTTCTCTACTGACCATCAAACAGAGGGCAACGGAGAGCCTTCACGACGACGTGGCCAGATTTAATGAGGAAAAGTTACAGGTTGAGGGTCTCACGGATGCAGTTTCTCTACTAGCCTTCATGTTCGGCATCAAGGACGAGTACCTTTCATTCTCTTTTGGGAAGAAGACGTCAAGCACGTTCTCGAAGGCACTGAGTCGAGCTCAGAAGTATATGAGCACGGGAGAATTCTTCCATTCAAAGAAAGAGCCCGAGGGAAAACGGTCCGACCAAAAGAGGGAGAGATCCGGGGATAAGTCTCAATCGTCGAGATGGGAGAAGAGAGATCGGATCAGCTAGAAGGATCCCTGACCATGGTCCTACTCGAATAGGTGTTGATGGAAATCAAAAGCCACAGGTTTCTTAAATGGCCGGAGAGGATGAAAGCACCTCCTGGTAAAAGAAGTAAAGGGCGATATTGCCTTAAACATCGAGACCACGGCAATGCCACCCAGGATTGCTTCGATCTCAAAGAAGAAGTGGAAGGACTCATGCGGATAGGATATCTCAAAGAGTATGTGGAAGACCCTAAAGCGACGCAGAATAGTGAGAACGACTGTAAGACACCTGCTCGAGAAATTCGAACAATAATGGGGGGTCCAGTAGAGAGAGAATCGGGTAAAAGAGGAAAGCGAGCGTGCAGGAGACTCGGACGACCCTCTGGCAACATGAGGTTTACCACGAATTTGTAGTAAAACCACAAGCAAGAATTGAGTTCTCAGAGGATCAAGTGACTCATCTCCTTCACCCACACAACGATGCACTAGTCATTATTCTGAAAATAGCCCATGCGAAGGTGCACCGGATCTTGGTAGATGGGGGCAGCTCAGCAGATATCATCTTCCTAGCGGCCTACAAAGCCATGAGTCTAGGAGATAAAGGTCTTAAGAGTAGCCCGACACTGCTAGTAAGATTTGGAGGAGAGCGAGTCATTCCTGAAGGAAGAATAAAATTGCCAGTGACATTCAGGAGTGGACCAAAGAGCATCACCAAAATGGTATATTTTTTGGTCGTCGACTACGCATCCTCCTATAATGGGATATTGGGTAGGCCAACAATGCACATGCTCAGGGCGATACCATCTACATAACACCAGTCTATAAAATTCCCAACACCTGGCGGAATTGGTGAGATCAAAGGAGAGCAACGAGTATCGCGCGAATGCTACTACACTTCAATGAGGGGCAACCACAAGGCTTCTACTGTGGGAGGCCATTGATTTCCTTTTCTTTCTTTACTCATTCTCTTCAACTAACGAGCGTGATGGACTTAAGATTGTTTCTTTTTCTGGTTTTCTGGAAACTTTATATTATTGGTTTCTTATATTCAATAAAGTGTCCATTATTTGGGTTCCCTGTCAACTCTGTCTTCATAAAAAACACCATGTCTCATATACAAACATACTCTCAAGGAGCAAAAATCGACAATACGCTACCTTGAGAGTAGTGGGCATCACAGCTATAAGATAAGAGCGATAGGTCATAATCATAAGACTCGAGGAGGCAGGTTGGTAAAAACAGCCCAAGCCGAGCAGGGCTCGGATTAGGCCCTACTCGGCGCCGACCAAGGCTCGGGCCATCGACTTTCTTCTTTCCTATTACTTAGTGTATAATTAGACTACAATTAAGGCACGACTCAACATCGACAAAATTGGAAAGAACGATTAAACAATCTTAACACGGCCAAACCAGAAGCGGGTCAATTGACCTAGCACGGTTAAAACGTAAGATGGAGTAAAGTCAAAGGCCAAACAACGGCAGGTGCAAAACCATTGGCCATAGCCAAAGGGTTAGAAACCTATGTAAGTAATGACAACAAAGTCCTCCATCAGGGTTAGAGCTGTAAGCCAATATTTGTTGGTAATAGAGGCTTAATTGGTGATTCCTAAAGGAAATACAAAGGAAAAAGCAATGCCATAAAATTCGTAAAAGCACTAAACACAGCCAAAGCAACTCGCTACCCTCTCAGGCTACCCTACTACTCATCGTCATCGTCGTCCATGTCGACAGGAGCGTCACGCTCAGCTTTAAAACGCTTTAGAAGGAAGGAGTAATCAATATCGGGGTGTGTATTAGAAACTTGGCGAAGGGACCAGGAAACGCCATTCTATGGTGGAATTTTGCAAGTCGACTTACTCCTGAGTTTTCTTGAATTCCCGGCAAAGAATTCAGAATCAGTGAGTTGAGCATTGGCTTCATCAAGCCTCCTTTGCAAGTTGGCCAGCTCATCTCGAGATTTTCTCTTCTCCGTTTCCAGCTCACGCCAGGTATTCTCCATAAGGCTGTTGGCCTAATCCAATGAAGAGAGAGCTTGATTTAACTCTTCCCGAGAAGCATAGTGCTAGCGGAGGTGGTTAAGTTCATCGGCAACCCGACCCGAGAATACCACTAGACGATTGAAAACCTGCCAAGGTCAGGAACCGACATTCGGGAGATGCAATGATAAATACTTGAAGTTACAAAGTGCTCACCGCATGGAGGTCGCTGAGGCATGTGCTGATGTTGTGCTGAGGGTTTGATAGACCAAAATTTGACCCGCTCGATGATTCACCGAGCCCTTGCCAAAGGCTAAATGCCCTTTCCGGGTAGGTTGCCCCATCGACATCAACATTGTACGGGCCAGAGAAAGGAAAGATTGAAGCCTGAGAAGAGCTCCCTGGATGACCACGAGAGGCAGACGGGATAGACGTCCCTTGGAGTCGGGCAGAACGCCTCGGGGCTGTAGGGGGCATGGAGGATCCAGCTTGCTGAGAAAGGGGTTATTCCTCGATCAAATCAGTCACTTCGATATTTGAAGCGCAACTAGAACCAGGCCATGAGCTCCAATAATTTCGACAGTATTCTCTTTCATACAAGAAGGTGCTCCTTCTCGACATTTCTACGAGTAGAGATAGAAATAAAAATCGACTTTCACGCAAAATGAAGAACATATTTCGACAATTACTTGGAGGATTGTGAGGGGAGCCAAGCCAAAGTCTACCAAGTTTTGCTCCTTAACCAGATCTGGGCCTCAACGCTCGGTATATGGTAAATGAGTGACAGTATGATAGAAATTAAACGCCTTGACAGTAAGCTCACAGTTACGAGGAGCTGTCAATAAAGAAAGGTAAGAGTCAGAATAGACGTCTACAAAAGTCCCGATAGAGCTCGAGAATCTACTTACCTAACTTCCTACACTCAGTTAGGACAGGAAAGAATAGTCCTCTCTCGTCACGGGCTAGCGAATCGCCACCGACAATGAACTACTCGTCCTTCTAATGCTTCACCGAGGAAGGACCCATAACAAGAATCTGATTCGAGAACTAACATAAAAGTGAAAGTTATCCTCGGGACTATGTTTGAGGTAATAAAACGACATGAAATCCGCGGCGGTTAAAGGTTGCTCGCCCTTGAGGTACGACCACAAAATAAAGCAACTATTCAAGGTAGACCATCTATTCGGAACGATTTTGGAAGGAGCTACTTGATTGAAAGCTAAGAAATTTTGAAGAAAAAGAGGCAATGGTAGACGAACTCAAAATTGGAACATGGCTGCATAAACAACCTCACCAGGAAAAGATCCGTCGATACTTTCTCCCGGATTTGGAAGACGAAAGGCTAACCGAATCCGGGATACAGTACTTTGAACGCAAGTGACGAAGGTCCCTCGCCGTAAGAGTGGAGTTATCCACCCAAGACGGACGATAGGGTCGAGATTCAGATGACGGATTCGACGATGATCCATCATCTGAGGAGGTCCACTCGAAATTAAGATCATCCATGATAATAGAAAAACACAACCAAAAACAAATAAAGAGAAGTGTACGTGGTAAGGAGCACGGTCCCCGAAGAACCCGTGACCTCCTCGATCACGAGTCTGACCTAGGAAGGCAAATCACGACAAAAAATGTAGCATACTCCCAAGGAGATGAAGACAAATTCGAAAACATCACCTTAGGAGTAGGGGCAATTGTTATACACAGAAAATTAGCAATTGGTCGACTACAGATCAGAAGGAACTCGGGAAGCAACCGGGGGAGAAGCAGACCAGACCGAGCAAGACTCAGTCCCGACCTCTGCTCGGCCCACGGTCAAGCTCGGAGGTCACCCGCCTTTGATCGATGATTCCCTTTTGGCCTTGTAACTACAAATTAGGGCTCCACTATAGAAGGTTCTGGAACAATTCCCACACCTATAAGTAAGCAATGTAGCCTAACCCTAAGGGGTAGGTAATAAACTGGAAACTCACCATTTCTCAACTCCCCTTTGCTAACTTAGGCACGGAGCCCATGTGACTAAGGTCACACTGGTTTAAGTTGATTCGGTTTTGCAGGTTCTAGTTCCCTGATCATCAAGTTGAGTGCGTGCGAGAAGGTGAATCGAAAGGTCAAAATCCACACATCAACAGGTGATAATTTATTTATGAAGATCCTATTTATAGAATTTACGTGAGAATGTGAAAGAGTGTAATTTGAGGGGGAAAAAACAATAAGTGACCTAATATTTGAATTATTTACCTGAGTGAATGTGGCACGGGTGTGTGGCTTATCACGAAACATTCATGTGTAGATGGTAAATGACATAACAGGAGAAGGAAATGAGACAAGATGGTTGGATAACAATCTCAATAAGGGTCACTTGGATTATTTTTACTGGTTATGTGCTACATTGGCTTTGATGAACTTTTTTGGTTATCTTCTATGTAACAGGGCTTATGGATTTTCTGAGAACAGACAATGCAATGAATAAAATGAGGTACAAGACTTTTGAGTATAAGAAGTTACCTTCATCTAAGAGATGGAATATATTGCATTCTTCTTCGGATTTGGATGTACCATAGGACCATAGGTCGATAACTATGATATTCAGTTACATTTGAATATTCTCTTATTTATGCTTTCACTTCAACGATAATTCTAAGCCATGTGAGAATCCTTTTATTTCCTTGATTTGGAGATGCTCTCATTTTGGTATTTTTTTGGCCATTAAAGTCTTTAAAGTTTGCATTCAAGATTATGTGTCACCATTAGAATTTAGTTTCCTCTTTTCGTACTCCTAGAAACATGATCCATCCAGAGTAACAATGATATCAAGGGTCATGGAGGTGTCAATTATGATAATTATGATAAATGTGAGGTGTACGCACCGTATCTGGTCCAACTTAATTTTATTTTTAGTATTTTATTTATGTTAAGTAGGTTGTAATTAATTTGAATTTGATTAAAGAATTTATTTTTCTAACTGATAACAAAAATTAAATTAAAAATTAGATTATTTAATTATTGTTATGAAAAGAAAAAAAAATAAAGAAATAACTTGAAAACGGTCATTTTGGTATTTAACAAAGTTTTTTGTTTTTTTTTGTTTTGTTTGTTTTTTGTTTTTTTATCTAAAAGGAGAAAAGGTATTTAGTTTTGAATAAGTCTTTTAGTCAAATAGTTCGTAGGTTGGGTATCTTTCCCTTTTTTCTCTCTACCTTTTGTTAAACACTCCGTTGTTTTTCCCTATAAAAAGAGGATTAATGTTCATCAAAAGGAGAGCTCAAAAGAAAAAAAATGGGAAGAAAGGAGGGGAAATAGTAAAAGAACATTCTTTTACTTTACACAGCACCGAGATCCGACGATACTCGCAAGCTGCAGCGACGGTGCAAGCTCCGACGACTTGAAGTAGCGGGCATTGACGTTACGATTGCATTCTCAACATTCCAACAAATAGACCCACACATTTCTCCATATAGGTGGGCAAGGTGGGTTCTCTTTCTCTCTCTCTTTTTTTTTTATGCTTTCTTTGATACTGGAAATTCAAGATGTTTTAGGCTGCTTCCTACCCATTGAGAGTTTAAGGTTTTGTCCCCTGAAAATAAGGGTTAAAAAAAGAGTAAGTTTTACCAGTTATTTGGAATAAAGTGGTTTGTTTTGCAGAGAGTTTTGTTAATAATTTTTTTAATAAAAGAAACTATATTTAATAAAAAAAAAAGAAAAGAACATTTTTTGGAAGAATTTTTTTTTTAAGTAAAACAGCCTTTTAAAATAAGTTTAGTTTTTTAAAGAAAATAACATTTTTTGATAAATAAAATTTGTTAAAAATAAAATAAAAATAGTTTTTTTTTTAAATGAAGTAAATAAAGAGTTAATTTCGTTTAAATTAAATATTTTGCTTTAAAATTTTGGTCAAAATAAGTTGTAAAAAAAGAATAAGTGTTTTTATAAAATAAATTGGATTCCTCCCCATTTCAAAGTTTAAAAGTTGTCTTTGTTAGGAAAACGTCTAATAAAATTTACTCTTTTGTTTTGTATCTTTCTAGTCTTTCTGCTTGCAGGGTTTTAGAAGAGGAGATAAAAAAAGGATTTAGAGAAAATCTTTTTAAAAAGTTGGTTTAGAATAAAATTTTATCTTATTAAAAATTTCGAATTTACAAACAATCGCTTGATTTCTCAACGTCTTGGTTTCCCTTGCCAAAATCTCAACAGATATTTCTTCATAACACAAAGCTCTATCCAATTGCAACAGCTTGGAATTTGAAACGTGGGAAGGGGTCATGGACATACTTCCTCAACATTGACACATGAAACACATTATGCACCGCAGCCAACGATGGAGGCAACGCCAATCTATAAGCTACTGGACCAATGCGTTCCAAGATCTCGAAAGGCCTAATATTCCTTGGACTAAGCTTCCCTTTCTTACCAAAATGTAGGACTCCTCTGACCGGTGTCACATGGAGAAACACCTGATCGTCGACGCCAAACTCCAAATCCTTACGTCTATTATTCGCATAACTTTTTTGTCAGCGTCTGCATTCTCACCTTGATCTTTTGGATGGTCCCATTAGTTATCTGCACCAATTTCGGTCCCAACAGTAACCTTTCACCAACCTCATCCCATTGAATTGGAGATCTGCACTTTCTCCCATACAAAGCTTCATACTGCGTCATACCAATTATTGCCTGAAAACTATTGTTGTAAGCAAATTCTATCAAGTACAAGTATCCCAACCACCATTTAAGTCCATTATACAAGCCCTCAACATATCTTCCAGAATCTGATTTAGATGCTCAGTCTAGCCGTCAGTTTGGGGATGAAACGCCGTACTAAAGTCAAGCTGAGTTCCAAGTGCCTTATGTAAACTTCGCAAAAATGTTGATGTGAAACGAGGGTCCCGATTTGAGACTATGGACACTGGTATGCCGTGAAGTTTAACCATCTCCTGCAAATAAAGGTCTACCCACTTTTCTACTAAATAGGTGGCCTTGCCAAATGAGACTTTGTCAAGCGATCCACGATCACCCAAATCACTGTGTACCATTTCACCGTTCTCGGTAAACCTGTGATGAAGTCCATGGCCACATTGTCCCATTTCCAAATAGTTATGCTCAAGGGTTGCAGCAACCTGGTCTCTATCCCGAGGCCTTCACCTGTTGACACGTCAGGCACTTACTAACAAACTGGGCAATTTCTCGCTTCATGTTGTGCCACCAATAATGCTTCTTGAGATCCTTATACATTTCGTACTTACAAGGTGCGCTGGGAACGAAGTATTATGAGCCTCTACTAGTGAATCCATCCTCAAAGGAAAATTCCTCGACATGCACAACCTCCCTTGGTAGAGCAAGGCTGTATCGCCTAAAGGGTGTAATCCCCTTGACCCACCATATTGAAACCTTTAGTTAAGCTAGTGCTTGGGTTGACTTTTTACTGTAGAAATATGTGTCGGTAGGTCTGTTTGACTACGATTTTGAACCCTTTCTCATCATTATTTGCCAAAAAAATTACATATTCTTAAAGTAGAACATGCATAGAATATTTTTGTATAAATTGCAATATATAGTAGTTTAGGAAAAATATGAGAAACATGCAGTCAAAGTTGGAAGAAAAAAATAGAATATGTTTTTGCAGGAATTGCACCTGGCGCAATTTTTAGGTCCAATTTTGTCAAAACGTGCGTTTTAGTTTATGAAGGGCAATGAGTTCTCTGCAACATGACAACTTGGAAATTAAAGAATATTTTGTGGATGAGCATCTGTTAGCTATCTCCAAAGTCCCATGGTACGTTGATTATGCAAACTATTGGTTAGCAATATAATTCCCAATGACTTAAGTAAGCACCAGACTAAAAAGTTCTTTTATGGTGTTAAGTTTTATACATGTGATGAAGCTTTCTTGTTTAAACTGGGACCTGATAATATTCTTCGTAGGTGTGTTGTTGAGCATGAACAGAAGGAGATTCTGAAGGTGTGCCACAAATCACCATATGGTGGACATTTCGCTGGACGTAAAATTGCAGCGAAGATCCTCTAAAGTGGTTTCTTTTGGCCGTCTGTATTTTAAGATGCTCACATATTCGCTCAAAGTTGTGACCGGTGTCAAAGATCAGGTAATTTGACACGGAAACATGAGATGCCCTTAAACCCAATATTGGAAGTAGAGTTGTTCAATGTTTGGGGCATCGACTTCATGGGTCCGTTTCCACTTTCATTCAATAAGAATTACATTCTCTTGGCTGTTGACTATGTTTCGAAATGGGTTGAGGCTTTAGCCACCCAACTAATGATGCCAAAGTAGTTTCCCTCTTCTTGCAAAAGTTTATTTTCACTAGATATGGTACTCCTAGATGCTTCTTTCTAAATAGAGCAGTGAGTAATTTGTTAAAAAAGTATAACACCCATCATAAGATTGCTACTGCCTATCACCCTCATACTAATGGATTAGCAGAGATATCAAATAGGGCAATAAAGTCAATTTTAGGGATGCCTGTGAATGTGAATAGGAAGGATTGGGCTATTAAACTTGATGATGATTTGTGGGCTTATAGAATCGCTTATAAAACACGGTTAGGCATGCTCTCTTATCGCATTGTTTTTGGTAAAGCATGTCATCTTCCGCTAGAATTAGAGCATAGAGCATTTTGGGCTATGCAGAAACTAAATTTTGACTATTTCGCTGCAGGTGAAGCAAGATTACTAAAGTTACATGAGTTGGATGAGTTTCGTCACTTTTTGTATGAGAATGCTAAGATCTATAAAGAACAAACAGAAAAGTGGCACGATAAGAAAATATTGGACAAGAATTTGGAACCTCGAGACACAATTTTGTTGTTCAATTCTAGATTAAGGTTGTTTCTAGGTAAGCTTAAGTCTAGATGGTCGAGCCCATTTGTAGTTGAACGTGTTTATCCACATGGAGCTGTGGATTTAAGTGATTTGAAAGGCAATATTTTAAAAGTGAATGGGTATCGAGTAAAGAAATAATTTGGTGAGCATATTGACAGAGGCAAAACATCGGTACTACTGAAAGATCCATGAAAAAACAATGAGAACAGTCTCTCGGTTGTTGTTGAGGGCATTTTTATGTAAAATATTTTTGTCTTCGTTTTGCAAAATTTTTACAATTTTATTCAAGGCTTTTTTGTGTAGATTCAAAATCTAATTTTTGTTTTTGCATTTGAATGTTGCACGACCCTCGTCAAAATTGTGCCAAGCACAATTTAAGAAAAAAATGGGATTCTCGGAAAATGGATTAGGGCTTTCGTGGGCTTGAGTTGGGTTATGTTTAAATGGGTTTTGGACTATTTTGAAATCATAAGAGGCCCTATTACTAAACCCTAATATGTTTTAAAATGGTTTAACAAAATAAAACAAAAGCCCTAAGTCTTCTTCTCTCTCATTTGCAGTTTTCTCTCCAAAATTCCTCACTTTGTTTTCAAATTTTTTTTCATCAAATCTTCAAATCAAGAACCCCCCAACTCGTCAAACCTCTCTCTTTTTCGGCAACTTTAGGGCAAGGGTGTGGAGTTTTTTATGTTGATCATGAAGAAAATATCAAGAACAATGGAAGGCTCCTCCTTCTCCAAGCCATGCGACAAAAGAGAAGGGGAAGAAGAAGGTGATGCTTTCACCACCTACTCCACTGAGTATGATTTCTCTAGAACCACCTCGTATAACTGGAACAAAGGTATTTTTCCATCCTAATGATCCTTGGGTGGTGGAAAGTTTAGAGAAGTTTGAGTGATTATACCATAACCTAATAGAAAAAGAATCCATGGGTAGAGGAAGTTCTGAAAAAATTCTTGTAGAACCTCATGTTGCTAGGGTTACAGAAGGCCATAGTGAGAAGAAATTAGAGGAATTTAGCAAGGTCTACCTTAGGAAAAATTAAGCCGTGGGTGATAAAGGTTATGATTTAGATGAAAGAATTGCTAGGCTTAATGAGAGAGTTGACATTGAGAATAAGAAAAAAGAAATATGGATAAAGAGAATGAGAAAATTTATGCTAGGATAACAGATTTAAATAAAAAATGGCAAAGATCTATGGAAAATTCAAGGCGAATGAGTGAAGAAATTCAACTTGAATTAGATAGTATGAAAAACCGCCGTAGGTTGGATTTCCATCAAAATAACCTCGTTTCCAAATCATTAGAGTTATCTATTCCCCCTCTTTCCATTACTGTTATTATGGATGTAGAAGGTTAAAAACAAGTTAGTGGTGATTTGGAACATGACACAGAACCATTGGAGCACTCAGATTCAGCCACGGTCGAAATCCATTGCCAAATGCACCTGTGCGGGATACTCCACCGGCCACTCTACAAGGTATTTCGTCTCCCACTTTTCCATATCTTCCTTTGACTAAAATGCCTTTAGTTTTTGATGATTTAGAACAGGAAAAAACAACGTAAAAATTTGCCGAAATTTTGGTGGCTTTGAATAAGCAATAGGAAAAGATCCATTGGAGGATGATGGAAATAGTGGGAAAGCTCAAGGAAGACTGAACTCTGAACTCTGAGGAAGAGAATGAGGACCTTGGAGAATTACCCCAAGAAATCTATGGAGATGAGTTTGAGGACGAAGAAGAAAATGACGATATCTTCCAATATGAAGTGAGAATACATACTCCGATGCATGAGTCACACCAAGATGATGAGGAGTCCACTGTACAAGACCAAGAAGGAGCATCAGATCTTGTGGATATTCCTAACGAGCCCATAGCGGAATCATGTTTTTTCTTCTTCAAAAGGTAAGACCCCCTTTTTTATCAAGTATGAATGTTTCTGACCTGAACTTCATTGCTACTACAGAGACCTCAGAGGAAGAAGTGTGCTTGGCCAAAGCGGTGAAGAAAAATGTCAGCCCAAATTGCGGCTGGGGTAATTTCGAGACTGTGCACCTGAGACGCTGTAGCACGTTTGGCCGTCCAAAAAGCAGTTGGGGCTGGTCCATCTAAAAAAGCCAAGAGGCCTAGGGCACTGGGAGAGTCTAAAGAGCACCTTGAAAAGGCCTGACTTCACAACATGTGAGATCTTGGTTGAGAAACACTTTGATGAAGCACAAGAGCCCGTGCTAGAATATGTCAAGAGACGGCTTGTGAAGAATGGTTGAGAGACGTTGTTTGCCTCACCTACGCATGTATCAGAGGCCTTGGTAAAATAATTTTATGCTGCCATCAGTCAAAACCGAGGAGACATAGTGAGAGTAAAGGGTAAAGTGGTAAAATTTTCGCCTTCCATTATTAACACTTGATAAGCACCAAGGTTGCTCGTGTTTACAAAGCTAGAGGTCCTTCTAGGATCCTTGCAAACATTCACAAAAACGACTAACTTACCGAATGATTCCAACCAAGA
>NW_019104704.1:149188-159947 GCF_001995035.1 Momordica charantia
CCTACAAAATTGTAGGGGAGTGGGCAGTTAAGTGATGTGGGGAACTCCCCATGTCATAGAGAGTTTTTTTTTTTTTTAGGTTTTTGTAGAATAGTTCTGCAAAAACAGAACAACCAAGCCCAAGGAATATACAGCATTCTCTCAATCACACTTTCTTAATTATGCCTCACGTTCTAAACCGACAGTCCCACAAACGAGATCACCGCACCCTGAGGATAGTAAGGAAGATTGTTTTGTGGTGTTCTGAAGATTTATTGAAGAAGAGTTCTTCAAAGGTAAAGGGAAACCAGTTTTTCTCCTGTATTGAATTCTTGCACATTCGGTTTTGTTTGTTAAAATTGATGAACGATGATCATCGCTTCCGCTACGGAATTCACATCGTACCACAACTCATGTGCACTCGTTGGAATGGGAGTGGAATCAATCTCGTGCTCAGTTTAAGGTAGTGGAGAGAAATGGAAAATTGAGTAATGCTGTGAGGGAGGGTGGTGATGGAGAACTTGAAAGAACGGGATGATAGAAAATGGTACGGAATGACCCTTATTTATACTGATGCAGTGGCTCAAAAATAAATAGAAGTTGAATTTTTTAAAATTAAAAAAATCCAAAAATTTTTTGGCCACCCATGTGTACTTGAGAGGCCACTTCCTTCTCTACACCTACCACTTGTCTCTCAACTTCCACAACCAGTTTTTCATCCATCCACATATCCATGAATTTCTCAAATTCATTTGTCATTCCCAACAATCCTCACAAATGAAAACTTAGTAAAAAAAAAGTAAGAAGAATGATTGAATTTTTTAGCGAATGATAAAAACTTAAGCATTAATATCTTTTGATTTAAATAAATTCATAGTAAAGCGGGCAACAACCTAAATAATGAAAGTGAGTTGCCTCTTGAACTTCCAGTATTTATGATTGAGACCTCCACAACACGTTTGAATCCTCGATTTTGATTCCGTGATAGTTGTCAAGTGCTTTTAGTGGCCATGCACATACACCTTAGGTCATCGTGAAAGCTCTAGAAAGAGGCTTCACAACTCTTTCATAGAAAGCGGCCTCACCTTCACAGTTACGTTGTCGCTTCATCAAGTCTATCATAGATAAACTACTCAAAAACTGAGCTATGAACATTTTTAATATTATCCATCAAGTCCATGCATGGACCACCCAAAAAAGGGCTATGAATTCATATGTTTCACCATATTCATCAAGTCCATTAATGGACTACCCAAAGAAGGGTAATGGATTCACATATGCTTCATTACATCCATCAAGTCCAAACATGCACCACCCAAAAGAAGGGCTACGGATTGAGCATCATGGCTTGAGTGCCATACATCATAAGGATTCCTGAATTACTCTCCTTGTTTAGCCTTTGGTGAGAGGATCCACCAAGTTCTTCTCGTACCTCACATACTCCAAGGATATAATTTCAACTTTCAGGAACTGCTTCACAGCTCCATATTTTAGACGTATGTAATGTCTCTTGCCATTGTACACATTGTTTTTGGAAATTCCTATGGCAGCTTGTGAGTCAAAGTGTATGGATACAGGTATATATTTCTCCCACAGTGGCACATCTCCAAGAAGGCTTCTCAGCCATTCAGTGTCTTGACCTAGTTCAAGAGCTATTAACTCAGATTCCATGGTAGAGCGTGCAATGCAGGTCTCACTTTCCGATTTTCATAAGATAGCTCCACCCCCAAAAGTAAACACATATCCGCTAGTGGAGCTCACTTCATAATTATCTGTAACCAAATCTTCTATCACAGCAGGAAATTTGTTAAAATACAAACAATAGTCCATTTCGTACCCCTAAGATACCTTAATAATCAATGTAGAGCAGTTCAGTGATCTTTACCAGGGTTATGAGTGTATCTACTCAATCTGCTTACCGTATATGCAATATCAGGTCTAGTGTAATTCATTAAAAACATGACACTACATATGATCTTTGTATATTCAGATTGAGATACACTATCGCCCTGATTCTTTTTAAGACTTATACTGGCATCATAAGGTGTTCTTACAAGTAAATTATCAAAGTGATCAAATTTTTTCAACATTCTCTCAATGTAGTGTGATTGACATAAGGAATACCCATTATCATTTTTCTTTATTTTTACACCAAGTATTACATATTTCAAAATGTGAAGAAACGATCAACTTGGTCTCATTAATGATATCTAAGTCTGAACCAAAAATGAGCATGTCATCAACGTACAAGCATATTATCACACAATCAGCTCCAAACAACTTTGTGTAAACACATGTAACAGAGCAATTTACTTTATAACCATTATTTACCAAAGTGCTATTAAATTTTTCATACAATTATTTCGGAGCTTGTTAATTGTCATTCTCAAAACACTATACTCGTTTATTTATGTATGGGGTTCATGTATATTTGAATATAGTTTGTTAATGTTATGTATGAATACTTTGTTTATGTATTATAACTTACGATATATGAATGTATGGGGTTGATGTACTACTATATAACTTTTGTATATGAAATATATCACAATTGACATGTAATAGGTACAATTGTGGAAAACCGCTTCTTTAAAGAACATTCATGATAATTTTATTCAATTATATGAAAAAAATGTCATTGTTTCTATAGTTATGAAAATTAAAGGAGTACCCTAAACAATTATGAATGTAAAAAAATTATGTTGTTTGACACCAAAAAAAAATATATTTTTGAAAATAGTTTGTGACAATTAAAAAATGTCATTGTCGAACTTCTCTTGACATTTTAGAACTCTTGTGAAAAACACGAAAATTGACACTATACAATTTTTTGGGATTCTCAAAACATGTCATTATTAAATATATCATTAAAGTTTTAAGTTGTCGTTATACAATTTTTCGCAACGTGTATAGTATGTTGTGGTTAAATATATTAATGATAAATTGTCATTATACGAATTGTCATGACATTTATTAAAACATTGTTAAAAAAGTTTTCGTGACAATTATAACTATTGTCAATGTGTTGTTGTTGATTGGAGAACACAATATTTTCTTCATTCAGTGTCAGTTATAAACTATCATCAAATAAGTAATTTGTCACATTTTTAAATTGTAGTGGATGATCGATTCGTGACAACTTATAACTGTCGTTGTAATTGTAGTAATGATAGTTTTTTAATAACTGTCGTGTTCTACTTTTTCCTTAATGCCTTAATCTATGATAGTTATATAATTGTTACGAATTATGTTAATGATAATTTTTAATTATAATTGAAGCCCGAATTTGTAGCTGTAATTTTAATTCTCACGAAAAAGTATCACTAGCTGCATCCCAACCAGTGTAATAGATGCCCCCTCTTTTATTAGTATTCGATGAATACTTTAATTTCTTTGGAAATCCAATTATGTTCTTTGTTCGGTTTATTTGAGAATTGTCCTTTTTCCAGATCCTGGTCTATGACACTATATTGATTACTATAGTTATATATAATTATATTTTTCGAAGAAGTACGTATCCGAACACAAGACAGGAACAAAGTAACACGTTATTTCCTGAAAATCTAGGTCATGGGTATGACAATGACAAATTTATTAAATATACTTTTTAATCAAGAAAATTTTTAAAGTCAATAAAGTTATGCTTACCAAAAAAAAAAAGTGGTGCTCTCAAAATTTAATATTTTTGTCCTATATTACTATTTATGTCTTTTCTTTAACCCAAGTCTTCGATACGTACCTAACGAGTTTCGAACTTATATTTAATTTGTACCACTAGAGTTTGAGTACCCATGTTTATTATGCTAAAAAGTGTCTGACATGTGTTGGACATGAACACATTATTGTTTGCGCTACTTATGTATTTTCTTTTATCACTTTGACATGGTAAACATGTCTAACTTCAAACAGTTCTAGCATTATGTTTACCCTATGAATACTTTTTCATAGAGTAGGGAATCAAAGCACACTGAAGACTTTGATTGTAACGTTGATCCCCATTACCATGTGTAGATTTGAGCTGACTATGCCTTTGGTTACGTATCTGTAGATGAATGATATTAAGTTGTTCTCTTATATGTTTATGAGGCCATGATTTTGTTTTCCTCTTTAAAACATTTTATTTGTCATCTCGATCAATTTTTATTATTAAGGACTCTTTGACGAATAGTTCTCCCACTACAGGTAAGTTTTTTCTAGTCAAATACGTTAAAAAAATTAAAATATTTGATACTTTCTTCTCTTGCCTTGAAAGTTGGTCAAATATAATGGAACTGACAGTATACCATGTTTCTATGCAAATAAATGCCTGCAATTTTGTTTGAAAATTAAACATCTTAATTATCCCAAACAAGCCATTATTATCCTAGATACATTAGGCATATACATCAACTAGTAGTTAACTAAGTGTTCATGTATTTAGCTTTTTAATATGAATTTGGGTTAATATATGTATGGATTCATGGGATGAGATTTATTGTAGGAATCTAAATACTTTCATGGAGTCCTATAAATAGAATTGTCTTTGATGTAATTCAAGCAAGTGTGTAGAGAAGAAAGCAAAGTGAGTTTGAGAGAGTTGGTAAACCAAGTTTGCAGTTTGTGAGAAATTTTCAAAACAAGTGAAGTTCTTTATTCTCCAGCAAGTCTTTCAAGTTTGTGAGTGTCTGTTGCACACTTCCAACAAAGTAATATCAGAGCTTGAGTTTGAATAGAAAGTTGTTTTTGCAAATGACAAATAATAATTTTATTTCTTTATAAGTGCCTCATCTTACAAAAGAAAATTACAGTAATTGGTATACTCGTATGAAAGCTTTACTTGGTTTGCAAAATGCATGGGAGATTGTTTATACCGAGAAAAAAGACCAGCTTACCAATATTCATGAGGTTCCATCTCAAAACCAATTGGCAATGAAAGGAGTGGCCCATGTTTATTATAAACCATTGTAAGGTCCCTTCTCTTTTCAATGTGGGATCCTTAACATGTCCCTTCCACATCGTGGCTCTTTTGGCTCATCGATCTTGATCGGATCCCACTTTTGGACTAGTTGCTGGTTTGAGCGTTTTGGCTCTGATACCATATCAATATTCATGAAGTTTCATCTCAAAACCAATTGGCAATGAGATGAGTAGCCCATGTTTATTATAAAAACTATTGTAAGGTTCCTTCTCTTTTCAATGTGTGATCCTTAACAAGGCTCTCACTATCATTCATCAAGCCATTGATGATACAAATTATGAAAAGATTTATGGGGCGACCACTCACTAGTAGAAAGTCGGTCTTCAATGACAGTTAAATTCTGTCATTAACATCATTCATGACAATTATGTAATTGTCATCTATTAAGGCATCAAGAAAGAGGAGAAGATGACAAATTTGAAAAATTGTCATCAATGCATTTACAACTACAGTTATACTTTGCCATGAATAGATTTTCTATCACAATTAATAAATGTCACTAAAAGTCATTTAATTACAATTTATAAGTGTCACTAAAAAAATTAAATATTTTTGTCATCCTGCAATAAATACCTAAAGACGACAGTTTATAAATTGTCATGAACTAGTATTAAACGACAGTTAAGATTGACATGAATTTTTTTTTAACGATTATTTATAATTGTCATGAAAACTTTTGTAGTGATAGTTTTAATAGTAAATATTGCCAGTTTTAACTATCACGAAAAATTGTATAACGACAACTTAAAAATGTCATGCAACATTAAATAATGACATTCGATATATTTCACGGAAAGATTTATAACGACAATTTAAAACTATCATGATATACTTAATAATGTCAACATTTAATTGTCAAGAAACGGTTTTGAATTGTAACTTTTCATATAAACTTGTTTTGAAATGTTTTTAAAAATCACTTTCCATAGTTGTACCTAGTACTTATCAATTGTGATGTATTTTACATACAACAACATATATATCCATTAATACACTAACCCACCTACAAATATAAAGTGTATACATATAATAAATTATATATACATCAAAGAAAGTTTTTCATATCCATCAACCCCGTACATAAACAAACTATACCAAGTAACTGCTATCCCAACAAAAAATGACCCATAGTCATCTTTTAAATATTCCAAGTAGCTACCCGCCATGGTTCTCGAAGCTCTTCTTGGAAGATCTAAGCAATGGACAAAAACTTCAAATATTTCACAATAGTATCTGCAAATTGACAAACTACAATAACATATTACTATTATATGTTGTTAGAGTTCATACCATGTAAACGTGAAAGGTCAAACTACAAAATGTACCTAACATATTACAGAAACTCTCGGCCCTGCTTCCTTCAACCCTCGCTCCCACATGCTGAACAATATATTCAAAACAAACAATTAAGAAAACACGAATCTACCTTTGGCAAATATACACAAAAGTGGAGAACCTAAACTTTCAAATCTCTTACACTGAGTTTACTTCCTTTTTCTACTCATTGTAAAGGTCAACATAGTAGAAAAGAAAATTATATTTTAAACCTTTGAGTAAACTTCGTTAAAAAAACAAGAAACACATTTTAAGGTAATTTCAACACTGTCAACAAACACATTTTCGAAAATCATAAGCTTGTCTACAATTGGTAAGTATGTGACACTTATCTATAAGAAACAACACCTAGACACAAATTTTTGGATATTATAGATACAAATTTTTGGATATCATAGATACAAATTTTTTGTTCAATCCATAAAGGATCTACATCCATTTTAGGTCATCCACTATGTAATCAGTTTTAACAATTACAAAATATAAACAGAGGACCAGCAAACTTTATTTTTGGAATCAACACACTTTCATAGCCTTTTTGTAGTGCCAGAAAGCCAACAATCACAATACGCACCTAAGATATTTTTCTTCCTTTCAAATCACTCACACAAACCCCTTCTTGCACAAAAACAAAGACGCAAAAAGTCAATATTTGGCGATTTTTTTAATTCTCAAAATCCTAAAGACTTTACCCAAATAAAACTGATTTAGGAACAACACAGATGTTGAACACTAACAAACAAAAACAATTGATAAGCGCCAAGGTTGCTCGTGTTTACAAAGCTAGAGGTCCTTCTAGGATCCTTGCAAACATTCACAAAAACGACTAACTTACCGAATGATTCCAACCAAGAGTAAGGTTAGAAGATGAATCACTCTTAGATCGGACTTAGAATCTACGATGGTCACTCCTAGATCCTAAGACGACTCACTCCAGAATTAGCTTGATCGAGACTAATCCAATGAATCGGTTTAACATCAAACCTAAAGCAAGATTTGAAAGAAGCAACACCAAAAGTGTTAAGGAACAAAAGTTCTTGAATTTCAATATGTTTTAATCTTAAGTTATCCATAACAAGAGCATTACAAGCCTTTAAATAGGCCAAATGGTCGTTCAACATAAGAACACGAAAAGTTTTTCAAAATACTACTTAATGCAAATTGTAGAAAATAAGACATGCAAATTAAAACTTGATTGCACATCATTCTAGACACTTAAATGCGGATTAGAAAACGTAGTCATGCTTCAAATGGTCTTATCTATGTGCTGTAGGAGGCGCTTCACATTTGGATATGATTTGACAACTTTTGACTTCACAAACTCCAAAGAGGTGCAATCTGCAAAGGCACCTGTTCACGAATCTGCACACTTTTTTTTGTCCTCCGTGCCATCTCTCAAAATAGACAACTTTTCCCGTGCCATCTTTGCTTCATTCTCTTCTTGACTCATTGAAGTAACATTATGAATAAATTCGGGCTCAAAACTCTTTGTTGGTTCTTGTGCATTAACAAGCTTTTGAAGGTGCAGTGTGAAAGCCTCTTGAATCTTCCTTGCCTTTCTTGTAATAATTGCTCCTTTGATATATGTAATTGGTCACAAATGGATTCGTATCAACAATCTACTTATCTAAATCTTAATTGGCTATCTTGCAGCTGCAAGATAGCCAGAAAATTATCCAACTAGACTTTCAACTATATCCATGACACAAATATAAACAATAAGTCGTAATTGACAATCTTTGCTGCAAGATAGTCACACAATTATCCAACTAAACTTTAAACCATACAATTATCCAACTAGCTAGACATTATACTATATGCATGACACATAAACACTAAGTCTTAATTGGCTACTTGCATAATCTTAAGCAAGTCAAGCCTAAAATCAAGGCATGATATTCACAAAAGAGACCATAGAAGCAGCCAGAACGGGAGAGAAAGACAACCAAAGACAAGATATGAACACACAAATATAAACAACATAACTTTAACAAACACAAACGGAAACAAAAACATTATCTAACACACTTGTCACTACAAGAACAAGCTTTCACAATTAGTAAAAGTAATGAAATGAAAGAATATGAAAGACAAAAAAGTTTGAACACTCTCCACTAGTGCAAAAGTGCTAACTTGCAAGAACGATAGAAAATAGAAACTAAAACTGAGGGAGGGACAGAAGAAATGAAAACTAAGTGCTTCCTCCCCTCCTAATAATAAAACTAAGGGAATGACCACCCTCTGCTTTTGCACTATATATATATACATCATTTTCTCTCATTCAATTCAAAGCAATTTATTGCTTTAGCAATCATTTTGATCTTCTCCAATCTAGTACCCATGTATTTTATTTTCTTTCTCCACACCAAAATGAAACGAAACTATATATATACATTCTCCATTCCTTGAGAAGACATGAAAATATAATGCCTAACTAATTTTATGGGATGGTGATTGACACAATATATGAAATGGATATAAAGTTTACAACGAATAATTATACTCTGACCAACATGCAACTCAAGATCATACGATATGTTTCAGCTCAAGAATATAGTCAATAACATGAGGCGTTAACAGTGACCAAGAACTATACCTCAATACACCGTTACAGTATATGTGGTTCATGCCAAGGGTATTGCTCAATAGTATTCGATCAAATCTTTCACGCAACAAAAATTTTCAATCTCCAACATGCGGCAGCCAACAAAACACAATATTACTTGTAAGAACAACTCTTGGTGTAACTTAATTTTAGTTTTCATTAGTGATGTTGAGAGTTAGAACTAATTTCTTTCTCTTTTAAACTGATTATCTTAATTTGAATGTTCATTAGTGATATTGATAGTTTTAGTGTTTGATAATCTCCCATTATTATTTTTTCTAGAAGAGAGCTGTTTGTATTGAGTTTCTCTTTATTATTGAGACTATTGTAAGAGTTTGAGGTGTGTGTGAAAAGGTTTTCGGGCTTGATGTGTAGTTAAAAAGGTCTTGTTTTATGGGTTATGTTTAGTATTTTGTGATCGCAAGGATAAACAGTACGTGTTGCTCATTATAATATTCTTTAGAGTGAAAATTGAATGCATGTCACTAATTAGTTACAAAATAAATGTAGTTTTTATTTAAAATTATTTTCATGAATAATTATCATATAAAACCTTAGAAGATGTAGATTTTTCTTAAGTTTATTAGGAGCGTGTTCAAATTTGAGTTTCATAGTTCAACCCTTTGATGTTATGGTTGTTGGTTCAAGTTCTTCCATCAGTGTTGCCAAATAGTTAGTGGAAGTTGTTTATGTAGCTTTAATGAATATTTCTCTTCAACGCTTTTAAATAGATCTTCTATTAGTGTTGCCAGATAATTATAGGAAGGTGTTTATGTAGTTTTAATGAGCATTTCTCTTGATGTGGTTAAAATGTGAATGTAAGATACTATTTGATATTAACTTTGTATCTTTTGTATGTTAGATCTGCTTGTCCAATACTTTTCAGGTTTAGCCATAAAGACAAACAAGAAGTTAAGTAGTAGGTTGTGTATTGGTGTTATAAGATCTTACAATGTTTTAAATTCAAGAAACTAACATCATCTCATAGTTCATTTCTTAGTTTATTAAACCACAAGAAACCTAAAACTGGGTTCGAAATACACTTACCTTGATGGGCGAATTGCAGCAGTGCAGCAAAGTTGAAGAGATTGCAGAGGGAAAACGAGGCGCAAGTATCTTGCAGAAAAACACGAAGCTTAGAAGAATCCAAACAGAGAAGGGGTTTAGAGCTTTGTATGAAATCGAAAAAAAACGATACATGTGAAGAAGAAAACCGACAATAGAGATGGAAGAACACGTCTTTCGCCGCTGCTTTGCATATTGCCGGCGGTGTGGAACAGGTCGTGGCGTTGGTGGTCGAAGAACAAGAAGCTACCGTAGACCAGTGACGAACTATCGCGAAGAGACGGCAAGCGACGGAAGTCAAAGAACAAGAAGGTACGATTGGCAACTGATGGGCGATGAATGGCAACGAAGCGTCAACGGCGAGGCTAAAGAAGGCAACACGGCAACAGCGAGGGGGCTGAAAGAGGCCAAAATGGTGAGGGTTTAATTTTGGGGGAAAACGCGAAGGAGGAGGAAGGCTGGGTGGGTGGGGTTTCTAATTGGAGATTTTCACCTCCTTTTCCTTTTATTTTATTCTTCTTTTCTTTTAAAATTTTTTTCTTTAACAACATAAATCTAAATAAAAAAAATTATATAAAGGACTAAACAAATAAGAGGAATAAATTCATTTTTTGTTGGAATAAATCTCACTTTAAAACGATTTAGGGAAAATAATTTACCTCAAATATGATAAATTAAACTTAAATTATAATTTACCCAAAATTAGAAATCCAAGAATGGGGGATTGGACCAGTGGCGGCCATATATGGCGGACGACAAACCGACGGAGCTGAGTGACGAGTTCAAGAACGCTTGGACATGAAGTAGCAAAGCTTGTT
>NW_019104704.1:217808-235336 GCF_001995035.1 Momordica charantia
ATCAATTTTTTTTTTTTTTGTTATTTTCCTTAAAAGGCCAAAGGCCTTGGCCTATAAATTAGGCTTGTACCCCTTCCATTGTAACAAACCCTTGGATCATTTGAAGTTGAATAGAATTGAGAGTGCTTCTCACCCCTTGTCTCGTGCAAATCCTTCTCAAATTTCGAATCTCTTTGTGTGGTTGAACTTAGGCCTTCCTATTTGAACCCCTCGGAGCATGCTTGTTTGATTGGTCACAAACTCGTGAAGTGTTTCCAGCCTCGAGCATAGTGAGTCATCTGTCTGCTCAAGGTAACGACTGCAAAGGTAATCCCTCTAACCTTGGCCTTTCGGGTTGAACCAACTATACGATTGGATTCAAGTGACTTGTGGCTCGAGTAGCTCAATACACTTGGGTTGTCACGTATCATCTTATCCTACTCAGACTTGATCTTCAGCTATCTCGACATCAATTTCACATTGGATGCCGTTGTTTCCATTCAAGCCTCTCCGATCTGTGGAGTTTGCAAAGTTCGCTGGCTAAACCATCTCGGATTGATTAGATAACGGGATGACTTAAGTTGTCCCTTCCCACAGACGGCACCAAATTTTTATGCAAGGATTTGCACAACGTCAAACTTGGTCAAGCTCAAATGCGGTCCTCGCTCCAACTAAGAACTCACTAGGAAGACCTACACAAGAGGGCAAAATCTCTTACGCTCAAGCCAGTAAGTCGCTCGGACTCAATATTAAGTTTGAGGAGAAATTCCATACCTAATGGTGAAATGAGACCCTCTATTTATAGGTTTAGGCTTTGACAGGGGTTAGAACAAGCGGTTACCATGGTTGGAGTTAAGATCGGAACTGTCGGGTTTGAGCAGATTGAACCCGGACGTTTTTACTCGTATTGATAACTTAATGTTGGAGATAATGGTGAAGTCATCTATCTCGGAGGGTTCCGACGTAGAGCTGCATGAGACATGGTTTGGAGGCATCTCCCCTCGCAACGAATCGCTGTCCTCCACGTGGCAATTTGGTTTCTATCCCCAAACAGAGATGTCAATTGCAACTATCTAGAACGGGTATTTGCTCTCCACTACCTTGAATGTAGATTTGCATGTAGCATATGTAACGACAGAACGGGTGTTTGCACCTTCGTAGTTTTTAATATGCTCCACTATTCTACGACCAAGACCTGCAGAATTAGAGGTGAGTGATAATCGATTTTTCGATAAATTTTGGGACCGAAGTAGCTTTTCTGTTCTTCAGCATCAATCACCGATGGTTGAGCCCCGTGTAATCTCTATAGCACGTAGGACCCACGAGATTTATTGTGTTTAGATTACATGTGCACAAAATATTTATTTTAACTCAATAATCTTTATTTCGGGGAATATTATTGTGTTTAGATTACAACCTACACAATATCCTTTTGGTTTCTCTCAGATATGGTCAAAACTAAAACAACATTAGGCAGATGCGCAAGCCAAAGGCTACAGCGGAGTAACTCCTTCAAGAACAAAAGGGAGGAAATTATGCACAATATTACTGGATAGTGAGGAGGAGATTGTCGTATGATCTACACACAGGATATATATTTAAATTTACATATATGTGTGACTAATTCGTGTATATGTAGGCTGAGACATCTCTTACTCCACGGATGTTTGTATTGAGACTGGTATGGACTCAATATTATGATAAATGACTGAATATTTTGATGTTCACGTTAATTCAATATGTTTCATACATTTGGGTTCGGATATTGTCACCATATTTACTTGTACATCTTGGTATTGGTAGGTTTGTGATGAGGTGTTAGTAATTATAGTTAGGTTCTAAAATATAGCCCAACAGTGTAATGGTTTGTATAAATATGAATGCAAAACAGTGCTAGGGTAATAGTTTGATAACGTTCTAAAATATAGCCCAACAGCGTTAGGAACAAGATTAACTTACAATATAATCACAATGATCAAAACGTAGAGAACAATCAGAAGCCATGAGCCAAAGGATCTTCCAGTCACTAAGGGCTTGTTTGATAACGTTCTCGTTTTTGTTTCTCGTTTTCGATTTTTTTTTAGAAATCTAAATATTTTGCAACTAACTTTGTTTCTTATTTCTTTTTATTTGGAAACATAGGATGTTAGAGCCATACAATTCATTTTTCTTCATTAAAAGTGAAGAAACGGGAACAAGAAACCGGGACGTTACCAAGCCTTAAATTACCTATACATTAAGTCATTCTCCATCAAAATCTAGTTTCTAAAATTTTTGTTTATGTTGAGTAGAGAGAGAAGATTTGATTTTAACATCACCCACTATAATTATAGCGGGGAACAAAAAGATCCGGTCACTATTTTTCATCAAAATCTAGTTTCTAAAATTTTGGTTTATGTTGGGTAGGGAGAGAATATTTTATTTTTAATTAAGTTCAAAACATGATTCAAAATAGCTAGAATTTCGGTTTATGTAGGATAGAGAGAATGATGTGAATCACTAATATATAAGGGGTAAAATTGACAAATTACATGCTAAAGTAATATAGGAGGCATAAAATAGACGTCATGTATGTACCGCTACTCAGGATATCATCTTTTTTTTTTTTTTTTGCATTTGTTTGAATACAGTTTTGGTCAATTACCTAAAGCCCAAAACTTTTTTTTGACAAGTACCACTGCATTTGTTTGAATACAGGATATATTTAGGCTTTATATGAGTTATAATTGTTTACCTTTTGTATATCCAGTAAACACAATTGCTTTGAGCCCTCTCTAGGAAATGGAAATAACCGATAAGTTTTTTTTTTTATATCGAAATAACTAAAAAGTTAATTACATAATTATAAACAGGCTCTTTTGATAGAGGAATAACTATAGAACATGTGATATCAAGTACAATTTTATCATCATTGAAACTATTAAGTGATTTTTTTTTCTTTTTTTGAAAGGTTTTGTTATTGACTATGAAGTGAAATTTGGTATTCTTAGTTGTAGAAAATGAAAATTTGAGAAAGAATTATAGAAAATAGTTGTGTTATGTATGAAAAATCTGTCTATAAAGGTGATTTAGAAATCTGAGGCTAAATTTAAAATCCAAAAACATATTTTCCGCAAACAGTGAGTTGAATTATATAGTCCTAATGATAAGGGAGATGATTGGGCTTTCGGCCCAACAGAAGGAATATCGGCCCAATAATGGAATCCAAAATTTTCTACAAGGTAATTTTTCCCCTCACTACTCCGCTGTCCCCTGAAAATAAGAAAGGAGTGAGATTAGAAATTTTGAACGATTCTTAAAAATAGTATTTTTTAAGAAACTTTTTTCTTTACAAATTTAATCAAGTACTTTGATCATATACCCAAACGTTGTAATCAAAATATGTGTTAGTCTCTATAAAATAGGTCGATATTTTTGGTACCAAAATGAAAGAATACACAAGGGGTACACAAAAAATAAAATAAAAACACAACAAAAGGAACCAACTTAGAAAGGGTTAAATCTAATAAAATAAGACCTAACGAACAAGTACAAAAATTCTTAACAACCGAAGCCCAAAGAGAAACATGAAATATAATAAGAGACTAAACCTCGTTCCAAGATCTTTCCAACCCTTTAAAAATTTTATTGTTTCTCTCTATCCACAAGAACAAACCTCGGCCAACCAAAGAAAAGGTTTTGTTTAAAAATATTTTATGTTTCAACATTTTTCGTATCTTTTCCATTAATGGATGTCTAAGTGTAACTTAAGGTAAGTTTACATAAGCATGATACCAAGTGAATTGAGTGAGATTTAAAGAAATAAATAGAATAGGTGCAATTGAAAAGTGTTGAAACCTAAGAGACAGAATTTAAAATTTTTAAATAATAGGGGACTAAATTGAAAAAATATACTAAAACATACATTTCTCAAAAATTGATTTGAACCGTAATAAAACAAGTTTCACAATCATAAAAATCACTCGAAACTTCATCTAACCTATGTCATTGGTGGGGCATATGATTTTTCAGCAAGCTTATTAAGTCAATAAAAATGCACCAACAAACATTGAATAATTATATTAATGAAATTTAAAATTGGCTTCTAAGGAAGTGAAAACGGACCTTTGGCATTGGCAATTATGAATCACTGCATCTTGCTAATGGAAAGATCAATGTGTAAATAAGCCACACAAGCCACGAAAAAGAAGAAGAATGCAGACACCAACATCAGTGGCTCAGCCAGCATGAAAATTGGGTTGAAACTGTAATAGACCTGCCAAAAGATAATAAAAATCATATAAAAATATGTAATACCGACAAAAAGGAAGGAGAAAACATAATCTGAACCAACAATAAACGAAGTTATTTCAAATGACTATAGTACTTCACATTCACAGATTAAAATACAGCTATATTTTGCAGCTTACCTGGAAAGCAGCGTTACGTTCAGGTACTACGTTTTTCTTTTCTAGCACAACCACGGTCCTTCCCACGACATCCAGATACGAGTACTTCTTCTGCAAAGATCAAGATAAACTTTTGGTTTAACGTCATGGCGTAGTAAGTAAAAGGAAACAGATATATTTCCATGCACAGCTCAACAGTAAATGCCAAAGACAATTCAATAGTCAATACCTAAGAAGCATATATACTGACACGAGACGTGACATGTCAATTTTTTAAAATCTAGGAAAATGATACATATATTAAAATATACATTTCCTAAAGATATATTATTTACCAAGGAAATTCAATGTCAATAAACTTATGCATTTATATGCAAAAAGAATAAGTTTGATTTCACTCTCAAAATTTATTATTTTATCCTATATTACATAAAATGTTTGACACAAGCTTAACAAGTTCGGGATCCATATTCACTATGTACGTATGACACATATCTATTAGGGTAAGAAGTGTCCAATATGTGTCCAATACATGTTAGAGTGTCAGAGTTTCAAAAACGTGTCAAACATGCATAAGTTACCAAACTGAAATGTCAGTACTTCTTAGGTCAATACTAAATGGTCATATCAGTCATACTTCTACAACAAATTTTTAGAAACAGTTACCTCTAGGTGTTGCTCCACTTGGAAAGGAACCACAGCAAAAGGGCCTGTGGATCCCTCGGGTAAAACAACCTGGAGAACAGGTAACAAGTCATTTATCCGGGTCGGGACACTATCATACAAGTAACACATGAATGAATATCAGATAAAGGAAGAATATGTGGTCACAGAGCTAAACCCACCTTCATGGTCAACTTGTCAACCACAGTATCAGTAAGAGGACAACCAAAGCTGAAGTTGAGGTACCTTCTCCCATCAGGTGACTCGAAAAGGAAATCTTGCAATGGTAGCCCATAACCAATGACAAAAGTAGCTTTCCATCCACCAAACAAAGGATACCGTGGTTCAATTTCAAGTTCAGACTGCGAAACACAAAATTCTTCAAGTTAAATTACATGGGGAAAGAAAACCAAGATGTTTCAAACGATTTTAAAAATTTGTTGATGTTTCAAACGATTTTAAAAATTTGTTGATGTTTCAAACGATTTTAAAAATTTGTTTATTCAGCTATTATAGGTGTAAGATTCACGTGACGTTAGATTTCCATTATGTATGCCGTAATTTGTAAGCTCCTTAGCTCCTTAGGAAGTAAAATGATTTAAAGGCGTGAATGGTGCGAATCCTTTTATTGGTCTAATACCAATTGAACTTGATTTTCTAACGAACAATAATAAATAATTGTAATGGTTATTTCTCCATTCTGCTTTTGGCAAATAAATTTAAAGACTGTATCAGAACTTCTATTCTCATTCTCACTAATCTCATTCCAAGAGACTTGCACTCCTGATTTCTAATTCCTCCATAAACCTGTGTCTATTACAAAATGAAAGGCCCAAATCATTACTTGTAATACACAATTGAAGAAACTTGTTGAACCAAAACTTCTAGCAAAGTTTTTCCTTTTTGATATTTGCGTGTCCGGACAAGTTTGCACGCACCTCAATTAATCTCACAGGACTATTACCTCACCCTACAATATTGGTTGCTAAGGAAACTAGTAGGATTTTAAATCCTAGGTAAGTGGCCACCATGATTTGAACATATTCCCTCAAATTTCTTTACTTTTTCATTGGCTCAATGACTACTAGGCCAACCAAGTGACTTCCTAACAAACTTTATTTTGAGTATAAGGGTGGAGATTTGAACCTCCAACCTTAATGGAAGGAGTAGATGCCTTAACAAGTTGTGCTCACGTTGGCATTTCCCAGCAAACATTATTCTCAATCCTAATATGTAATATCATCTTATGTCAAACCATGGAACATGTAATCACTTAATAACAGAACCTTTTTTCACCAATCCCTAGTTATTGAAAACTATAAAGTTTCAGCCTAGCTAAATCACGAAACGTATTGATCCAACATTCTATTTTAAAATGGTGATAAGATATATATACTGCATAAGTTCCTAACATCATCCTACTCCTACAGCAAGAAAATTTTAAAATACAGCAAGGTCAGGGTCACCTTCTGAAAATCTGTGCGCAAATGCGATGACGATATATTTCCTATTTCATCTCGGTAGTAAACAGAATGAACTTTAGGGGGTAATCTTGCAAGTAGATGTCGGAATGAAGAAACACCGCTACGAGATGGTTTAGATTGATATTCAACCCTGAAAAAAAAACATTATCAACAAGAATAGAATAGACCAATCAAATGGAATTGATAGCAAAAAAGCATGAGGGTTAGGGAAGGTACATTATTATCATAAATGGCTAGTAAGAACAAGAAGTTACCATGTTTTCCCATTCTATATCGTAAAATGAATGATGACCACACAATTTGGTGGCAGAACAGTCAGACAAAAGAAAGTAAGGACAAGGCATACAAACATTTCATAGCTTTCAAAAGGGTAATCACATTAAAGTATTATGCAATTAGATAAATTCTTACCTTGAAAAAACACCCTTGTGTCGAGCACCGGTGTGAGCCAATTTGTAATGCTCAGTAACCTGAATGCTGCCCCAGTGTGATATTTCAACTTCACGCACAAGTTCCTCAACAACAGCAAATGGATAATTATTCTCAAAATGTAACATTATGGGTAAAAATGAATAAGGAGGGCGATCTTCATACGGTCCGTATCTAATTTCTTTGCTGATACGGTTAGTGGGTTCCAGTTTTGTAAATGATTCCACCTTAGTGCTTGGGGTCTTAATAAAAGTTGACTGCTGTTTAATATGATAGGGTGACAATACAAATGCAGTATCATGGTAATAGACCAACTGAGGTTCAGATTGGCTAATCTCTTCTGGAAAAGGTTTAAGAGTATGCGTAGACATATAAAGGACTTCAAAGGTTGCAGTTGCCCCAGGGCTTAATGGATCGAGCAATGATATAGAGAAACCTTTAGCTCCATTAGGTGCATCAAGTAGCTCAATTGGTTTTACATCAAGGGGAACATAAGATCTTTTCTTCTTTTTTCCAGTAGCAATAGCAGCCTTAACTACTGCCAGATGATCAAATTCTGTTGGCGGAAAAGCAAGAAGGACATCTGAAGCCGGCAAGGTTCCAACATTTTCCACCTTAAAAATAAAATAAAATAAGAAACAAAATACAGTAAGATGCATGTGAAATAAAGCATTTACAAGTCAAGAGGGAGTTCTGGTCTGGGGGTATCCAATCAGATAAAAACAGAGAGAAATTACCTTCAATGTAAGGAAAACCCTCACGATATGAGAAGTCAAGTCAATCTGCATAAATAATGGCCACAGTTTAGCATATCGAAAACAACATCAAAGGACATATTAAGGGAAACAATTCGAGCATGCATTTCTGAAAACTCAAAAATTGGAACCAGAGTGCCGAAATTATTTATTCCGCAGTCTAATTTAAATATTACATCCATATCTAAGCTAATCACTACTTCCCTTTGTTCGTTTAATTTATTTTACCCCTCAATTGGAATTTGCTAAGAAACAAACAGATGTCAAATCCTGGAGCGGACTAAATTTTAGATAAGGAAATTAGCGCCTCCAAAACAAAACTTAAAATCAAACAATAAAGAATTCGAGCTCATCAAAGTAAATAAGAGATTGGAATTTTACTCTTTTCTCTGCGTTGAGGATCTGAAGCTGGTGAGAAGAAGCGGAGGTCAGTAAGGAGACATGAGCGAGGATCGAGAAGACTAGGGCTAGTCGAGCTTTCAGCAGAGTTTCCATGGCCACTTCGTCTTCTACGGTACAACCAAAATTTTCAACGACCTGCATCAGACAACACACTACAAGAGTCTGCACCTTGGGCCGGGCCAGATGAAAATTATGGGCTCATTGAGCCTAAGATTCTTCTTTTTGCGGAATTTTGCTACTTTAGGTGGGTGCCAAACCCACTTTGAACAACGGTATGACTAAAATTAATAACACATTTTAATGATTTTATTATTAATAATCTTGAGACAAATATATCCTTATAACCAATTAGGTATATAGGCATACTTTTAGAGATTTAGGATTTTTAACAAATAGCAAAAACAACCAACTTTAATGTTAGGAATCAACTATATCTAATAAAAAATGAATGAAATTAAAATAATTAACTTAAAAATAATTTAAAATTGATAATCAAAATTTGAAATTAGATTTAGGAAAAAATTTGTTATAAATGTGTTGAGGTAGATTTTGAAATTTATCCCTCTAAAATCTTAAATTTCCAAATGAAATGGTAAATATGATTATTACTAGGTAAATCGGAAAATTTAAGTCTTACCTTTGACTTAATCAGAAAAGTTGGGTTTAGGAGCATCTCCATCTTCTCCCATATTCTTTACTTCACGCGCCCTCACACCATCCCATCTAAACTCATAAAAAAAGTATTTGCCTCCGGCGTCAATCTCATGGACTGTATACTGCATGTACACATACGTTCTTGCACGATAACATTTGGTAAATATACACATATACAGCAAAACTACAGTATCAATAAATATATATACATTACTTAGATTTTTCTCAATCAACTTTTATGCGAATGACAGAATGAATTCCTTGCGTTTATGGCGAGATGTGGTGTGTACTGATGTCCCACTCCCATTCATGGTGTAATGGGAGTATCTACAATAATGTTATCTAGTGTCGACTACATTTGTATCGCACTCTCATAGCTACAGTAAATGTTGATATTTACATTCGTTCGGAATGGTGTCCTACTCCCACTTATGGAGTTGGTATGAGTATCGATGACAATGCAATACTCTCTCCCCAACTCATTCGACAGCATAGTTAAAAACCATGTGACATCCCTATCTTCAGCTAGTCTAATAATAAGAGATTTATCACTATCATTCTTAACCAACAATATGAATGCAACTTTTTCCCGTCTGTTAAATGAATGTTCTTCCCAATGCCTCCAATAAGGTGGGACAACATAGAGTTCTTTCAAACTAACAGTTGAGAGATGTTGAATTGTTGTACACATTTTTTTCGTCCCACGTACCACCATATAGAATTATGATTAATACACAATTCGTTGTTGTAGAGAGAGAAGAGGAAGCTTAGAACAAGGAGGTACAGTAGAACAATAGTAGAAGGACGAGATGGGATACCGTAGAACAATGACGGATCGTTTAAATTAATTGAAATTCAAAACAAAAGAATTAAAATAATTAACTTAAAATCCGTTGAATGTAGGAAAACACAATTTAAATTCAAAATCAAGTTTTCTACATGGTTGAATATAAGGAACTTCCAAAAAACATTGAAAGGGTATCGTTGGAAAATCATTATATTTTTTAAAATTCCTAAAATATCCTTTAGACAATTTTGCAAAATTAAAAACAAATGGATATTGTTAAAATGATTGCCAAAATTGAGCCACCCACCTAAAATTCCCTTTAAAAAATAGTCATTAGTTTTAAATTTTGGACAAATTGTTGAAGGGTATTTCAGAGTTTTACAAAATATGGTGATTTTCCAACAATACCCTTTTCCATGTTTGTTTTGTTATATTCAACCACCCAATAAACTTTGTTTTGAATTCAAATTGTTTTTCCTACATTAACGGAACTTTAAGTTAATTATTTTAATTATTTTATTTTGAATTCCAGTTAGATTTGTCATGGTTCTACTGTCTCACATCTCATCATTCTGTCATTGTTCTACAGTATCTTCTTCTAAGCTCCATCTTCTCTTTTTGCAACAATAGATTGTGCAGACTTATTTGAGCGCGTATCATTATCAAATTAAGTTTCTGAATATTTTTTCGACGTTGAATTATTTCTATTCTCTTCGTTTGTGAAATCATCATTCACCCTTATTCTCTTCATCAAACTTTGTGTTATCCTTTTAAACATTTGATGAATTATGAAAAACCGAATGTCAATAAATGTATATACCAATTAAAGAATTATTAAACTTAGAAGGGCAGTACATGTATATATCATTATGCAACTCAATTATCAAAATTAGAAGGTCGATAAATGTATATACCAATAGAAGAATTATTAAATTTAGAAATACATGTATATATCACTATGCAACTGAATTAATAAAATTAGAAGGTCAATACATGTAAATACCAATTCAAAAAACATCAAAACTAGGATGTCAATACATGTATATATCACAATGCAACTCAATTGTCAAAATTACGAGTTCAATATATGTATATATCAAAATTCAACTCAATTATTAAAATTAGGAGTTCAATAAGCATTGGGTTCTCTTTACTTTGGGAGTATCTATAGAAGGGCGGTGGCCGGCAGTGGGTCATTTTCTGGGCAGGGGTGTTATACTCTCTGCTTTGTGGGTGAGGTAACTTGGTTTTTTCTTAGTTTGCAGGTTGGCCTAATCAATGGTAGAATCGCTCGGTCGTGATGTGGAAAGGTTGAAATTAACGGAGGATGAAAAAGGGAGTCAAGTCGAAATAGGGGATAATGTGATTTCCCATTGTGATAGTCATATGCTTAATAGTTTGCTTGCAAGATCCTAACAACACGCACTACTCATGGTGAAATCTTTCGTACTATGATCCCTCGAATTTGGGGTATAGATGAGGTGAGGATTAAGGATGTTGGAAGGAATGTTTTTGTCTGCCAATTCAGGAATTTAAGGGACAAGAGGAAGGTGGTGAATGAGGGACCATGGTTTTTTGATAAAGGGATTCTTTCATTGGAGGAGATGTGGGCTAATGCGAGTATTGGTGAGTTGGAATTTCGTTTTGTCTCTTTTTGGATTCACCTTCATGACCTTCTTGTTGCAAGTTTCTCTAAGGAGCTGGCAAAAGCTTTAGGGAATACCATTGGCAAGTTTGAGAAGTTAGATTGTGACGAGGATGGTTTATGTTGGGGACATTCCCTTCGAACGAAGGTTTCCATTGATGTGACCAAACCGCTTTGTCGAGGTGTATTTGTTAAGGTTGGCTCGATGGCAGATGAGTGGTGGATTCATATAACGTATAAGAAGCTCCCGGATTTTTGCTATGGCTGCGGAAAGTTGGATCATGTCCTTAAGGATTGTCTTGAACACCTTGACGAGGAAGGATCTCAACTCAGATCGTGGTTGAGGGAAAACCCTTTTTAGAGGAAATCTAGGAGACACGCTTTTGAAAGAGACGACCGACAAAGGAGTCGAGGCAGAGGGCGGAAAGGCAGAGGAATGGGGTCTTGGACAGATCTGAGCAACGAGGAGGAACAATAGAGCTCACTAGATGAGGGTAGCAGCTATGAATGACGGAGTGCAGTCCCTCGGGCGGTGTCTCCGACGACCTCCTCCGATGATGGTAATAATGGCAAGCGGGAGTTAAGGGACGCATTAATTACTGATAACGTCCGAGCTAATAAGGGATAATGGATAGAAACGGAAAATCCGATTAATATTGGAGCATATTTGGGGGATTTAATTGAGGAGATTGAGGGGAATATTAAAGATAATGGTGATCTGAGCATTAATTCATTCTTAAAGGAGTCCTTAAGCACAAAATTTAATGAGCCGAAGGCTAATGGGCCTGCCACTGGATCCATTATACCACAATCATTTGTGTCCAAGGAAAAAGATGAATGTTGTGGTTGAATTAAATTGGATATATTACGGTTTTGGCAATCCTCTTAATTTTGCCTGTAATTATGTCCTTTTATTTGTAATTTTCTCCCGAGTCTTTAGAGTTGCAATTAAGATGTAATTTGGTTAATTTGGAAGAGAGAAAGGCTGAAAATTAGCTTCAGACCCATTTGCGACAAAGATTTCGACCCGGTTCGATTTTCCTCCCTTTCGGTCCAGTTCGTGCTGTTTCAAGCCGGTTTTGGTTCTTGGAGGTTCGTTTCGAATTCTTGCAATGTGTTTTGGTCCGGTTTGAAGGGGTTCAAGGCTGATTCAAGCTTCTATAAAATTGTTTTTGTAATAATTTAGTTTAATTTAGCTGTAAGGATGCCAAAACCGGTCTAATTTCATTATTGATTTAATTATGCATTATGATGTATGAATTAAATGTTTTATCTTGAATGTGCATAATGTATGCCACTTAGATTTAAAATCCCAGCATAAGATTAAGCATGTATCATGCATTAGATATGTTATAAGTAACTATAATGTATAGTATGCATGATAAGTTCAAATTATGATTTGAATGTATGGTTATGGAGGATGCCTATTGTTTATAAGTGTTATAAAAGAGATAGACATTAAAATCCATAAAAAAGATAATATTCATGCTCACTTAGGGTTAAATGGCCAATGCAAAGTTTTCATAGGCAAAACTAGGTCGTTAACTCATAAACTGGTAAAACAAGAACACTCACCAGATAAAATCTTGTCTAAGGCTGGGGGTATTTAAGTTGACAGTTTATAGAACACCCCCTACCTGGAGATTGAATCGGTTCTTGAGTTGTGTTAACCAATTTCATGAGCATGCGTGAGTGGTGTGAGGTAATAAAATTGGTTCATCACCTAGATATCATAGGTTTAAATCCAATATTAGAGTTATATTTGGATCAAACACCTAGACTTAGGATATGTTTATTTAGCCTAAATATATGCCTAAGTGAAAGTATACCCTAAACCGTCTAGAACACTTCAGCTGGAGATTAGTAACGTACTATTAGCTCTAGCGTCCCTAAGAGTTCACAACGTGAGATCCATGCTTGGCTTCATGCCGCTCTGGGAGCGGCCTCCCTTCGAAGAGCGTTTGCATGGGTTATGAACAAGGTGAATACGGGAAGTAGTTCATAGTAAGTGGGTGAAGGATTAGTGTCAACAAAATCCTACGATCTCTTCCATTAGGTAGCACCATGAGAGTCCTATAATGCGCCTGCATGTTTGCCCTGGTGCGACCTTACCAATCGGAGGGTGGTATTATAGGATTCGAAACACCTCGAACTCCTAAAAGGATAGGATTTCTTAGATTCGTTTTCAATCTTGACTTTCCAATTTCGGGAGCATATTGATCCTAATCTTAGAAGTCTGAAAGTGGAAGGTCACACTTACAAGAATTACTAAGAGTTAGTATATTCTTGACCAAACCAAACGATAACTAAAGGCTATAGGAATAAGAGTTATTATGGTATTAACATTTAGTCAAGATTGTCTTGATTCAATGGAGGAATAGTCTGATGAGATGTGAATCCCGCAACGGAAGCGATGATTTTCATTCATAAATTTTGAGAAACAAAACAAAATGTGCAAAAATGAAATACAGGGGAAAGAAAAGGATTCCCTTTACCTTTGAAGAACTCTTCTTCAATGAATCCTCCTAACACCACCAAACGATCTTCCTTACTATCATCAGGGTGTGACGATCTTGCTTGTGGGAGCGTCAGTTTGGAACATGAGGGAGAATTGAGAGAGTGTTATTGAGAGGAATGCTTGAAAGTGCCTGTTCTGTTCTTAACAGAACCTTTCTGCAAAAACAAAAACCAAAAAAATTGTGACGTGGGGTAAGTCCCCACTCCGTTGCATTTTTGTAGGGGAGTTATATAGTAATTATAATTATATATATTAATATTATTAATAAATAATAATAAGTAATATATATATATATATATTTATTTAATCATATCACTTAATAAATAATAATTAATTATTAATCTAATTAACAATTAATATATATATATAAATCAAATAATAATTAAAACTTAATTATTTATTACAAAAATAGAATCATACTCTATAGCATTTCTCTCATATATCCTATAGTTGTAATGTACCTCTTATGCACATTATTTTTAACCTATATTTTTAATATGAATCATATTCATATTAATTTTATTTGAATCTCATTCAAATAATTTCTCTCATAATACATGGTTTTAATTAGAATTAACTACTATATATTATAATGTATCACTATACATATAATCCCTTGAGTAATTTGAACATTTTAAATTTTTTCAAAAACTTGATCCTCATTTTACCCGTTATGAGGTAACAATGGGACCTAATGGACCTACAGATTAGAAGCTCCAACAATGTGAGATTAATCGGTCAAACTCATCGACCAAGTTAATCAACATTCGTTAACTACGAGTCACTCAACTAAAGACCCACTCTTCTCACTGCAGAATGTTTTCGTTTCCATGGATATACGACCATTAATGACAAGTCAATCATTCACGAGTGCTCGTAACTCAAGCTGGGTCAAATTACCGTTTTACCCCTCAGTTACATCTTACTTCTTAAATACCACTACTCCTCTAGTGAACAACCGGGTTATGGTCCGACCAATAACTGGAAGTCCCTCTCGGGCCAGTGAGAGGGTGAGGCCACTTGTTCAAGTCCCGGAGTAAGCATTTAAGAGAACACTCATCTACTGCCTAAAGTCGGGGAGAAGTGAATTTCATCTTGTGAAGTTATGTTTCCAGCTCCTCAGTCGGTCTCGTCCCCAAAATGGTAGGAATATTGAGTCGGCGACTCGAGCCACTCTCACCCATACAGATCAAAAGACGAGTCCTGAGGGGTAGAAATCCATAACTCACTCAAGATTGAGAATGAGTTGCCTGGTCATTCTAAGAAATAGCAATTTGTTAGTTAACGTTGTTACATCTAAAAATTGACTATTTTGCGGTCTGGTCTTATACAAACTCATTATATAGGATACTCCTACTTGCATGTTTCCACACGAACGACCTGGATCGAGTGGTTTGTAACGTTTACAAAGTGGGCCGATCCATAGTGTTGCCAGGATAAGGTACCGGCCTTATCCATGTACTAGCATGAAATTTATCTGTTAATGAATAATGTCCTAAGACACCTCAAGAAGTTGAGGATATGAGACGCATACCCTATGCTTCATCAGTGGGCAGCTTAATGTAGCTATGCTATGTACTAGGCCTGACATTTGCTATGCATTATAGGGATGATCAGTAAGTATCAATCCAACCCAAGATATGATCACTGGACTGCTGTTAAGGGAATCCTCAAGTATCTTAGGAGAACGAGGGACTACAAGCTCGTGTATGACTCTAAAGATTTGATCCTAACAGGATATACTGACTCTGACTTCAAAACAGACAAGGATTTTAGAAAATTCACATCGGGGTCAGTCTTGACTCTTAACGGAGGAGCAGTAGTTTGGGGAAGCCTCAAACATGGATGCATCACAGACTCCACCATGGAGGCTGAGTACGTTGCAGCTTGTGAAGAAACAAAAGAAGCGGTTTGGCTTTAGAAGTTCTTAACCGATTTGGAAGTCGTTCCAAACATGAACTTGCGAATCACACTTTATTGTGATAACAGTGGCGCTGTGGAAAATTCTAAAGAAACTCGAAGTCATAAGAGAGGCAAACACATCAAAAGAAAGTACAAACTAATATGGGAGACAGTGCAACGAGGGGATGTGATCATCACAAAGATCGCTTCAAAGCACAACATTGCTGATCCTTTTACGAAGGCGGTCACAACTAAAGTGTTTTATGGCCATCTAGAGAGTCTAGGTCTTTGAGCATTGTACAATTAGTCTAGGGCAAGTGGGAGAAATGTAATGGGTATAATGTATGCCATAGTTTAATGTATTTGTCTCTTTGCTTTATGATTTTGTACACCCCACTAGAGTTTAGTTCAAGTGGGAGTTTGTTGGGTGTGTTGCCCTAAACTCGTAGTTTGGATTTATGTAAAAAAAAAGTTATATTCAATCAATTTGTTGTTGAATTCTTAGCATTACATTGTCCAAATCCAATAAACTAAACATCCAAGGTTATTATTATGTAACCGAGACAGTATATATACTAGGTATATATTTGATATTCCCTTGATATACAAGTAGGATAATGTCTCGAGAATAACATAAGCGGTCAATAGTATATGGATAAGGCTGGGTACCTTATCTCTTGGCAACACTATGGATATGACTCGCTTTGGAAATGTTACAGACGACCCGATCCTGATCATTCGTGTGGAGACATACGAGTGGGGGTATCCTATATAATGAGTTGGTATAAGACCGGACTGCGAAATAGTTAATCTTTAGATTTAACGCTGTTGACTAACAGATTGCTATTTCATATGATGACCACACAATTCATTCTCAATCCTGAGTGAGTAATGGACTCCTGTTCGTGAAGGCTTGTCCTTTAATCTGTATGGGTGAGAGTGGCCCGAGTTGCCGACTAAACATTCCTACCATTTTGGTGACGATATTGAGTGGTGAGCTGTGAACATAACTTCACAAGATGGAATTCAATCCTCCTCGACTTTAGCGAAGTTTATGAGTGTTATCTTAAATGCCTACTCCGGGACTTGAATAATGGGTCCCACCCTCTCACTGGCCTGAGAGGGTGTTCCGATTCTTGGTCGGACCATAACTAGGTTGTTCATTAGAGGAGCAGTAGTATTTAAGGAGTAAGATGTAACTCAGGGGTAAAACAATAGTTTGACCCAGCTAGACTTACGAGCACTAGTGTGATCTGCAGGTCATTAAGTCCCCTTGCTAGCTCACAACGGGTAAAACGAGAATCAACAATTATGAAATAATTTGACATGTTCAAATTATATAAGGGAATGTATATATTGTATATCGATACATTATATATAAACGTATATTAATTTTGGATAAAGATTCAAAATTAATACTTTATATTATGAGATAAATGTTTGAATAGGATTCAAATAAGTAATATGAATTGGATTCATATTAAAACTATGGTTATACAAGTGATAGTTTTTTTTTAATATAATTCAAATATATAGTTTTAATTAAAAGATAAATAATTAATTGTTAATTATTTATGTATTTATTTAGTTAATATTTGAATTTGATTAATTAACTACCAACAAAACAATGGATCTTCAGAAGGCGTATGACTCGGTGCATTGGGATTTCTTGTTTGGTCTGTTACTGGCCATTGGGACCCCGGCTCTCCTATGTTCTCTATTTTTCTGAATGGTTCGCTTGAGGGTTATTTTCCTGGTCGCTGTGGGCTCCGTCAAGGGGACCCTATTTCCCCTTATCTTTTTGTTATGGCCATGGAAGTGTTGTCACGTATGCTTAATCGCCCGCCGGCGGGGTTTTCGATATCATCCGAAGTGTGATCGGATTGGTTTGACTCACCTGTGTTTTGCTAATGACTTAATGA
>NW_019104705.1:0-10162 GCF_001995035.1 Momordica charantia
AAGTAGCCTAGACATAGGACCTTAACCCGAGGTTGCGACTATTTCCATCCTAAAACTAAGATATATCTCATAATAGACATATTAGGGAATGTCTTAGGACTTTGAACTTGCTTTGACATAAGTCAAGTGAGAAGCGTAGTCGTTGGTTTCTAAAGTAAAAAGCATATTGTCCTTAGCATGTCCTTGAGTCTTTGTTGGCTAACTTGAAGTAGTTCGGGCTAGGTTTTATCATTCTAAGTCCAAATCCCAAATCCAAACCATTATTTGTGACCACTTCCCATTTTACAAGAATCACTCATTCCAACATTCACTATTCTTTAAAACTTTAGAGTTTGGAAATTGTTTAGAAGTCCTTGAGGATCGATACTTGGATACTCCGTCCATTTTATATTACTCTGACAGGTGTGCGCTTGCATCTATATAATTGTTACCACGCTTAGCGCGTGCGTTCAACAAAAACATACCAGTCAAATATCATCCTCCCCTTCTTCAGAAGGATTCGTCCTCGAATCAAAAGCATCTCCTTGCAATGCAACCTTGTACTAAACATCTAGAGGTTGTTGAAACATGTCAATAGGATAATCAATTTGTATGATAAGCTTGTAATTGCTTGTAAATGAAAGTCTTGCAGTCCCGTTCCAAATTCTTTGTTTAAATACCCAATACACTCGACCATGAGTCCATGGTATTTGATTCTCCAAGGGCTTAGAAGCTATGAGTGAATGTTGCTTCTCAATGTTGCCTAGGTCTTCATTTTGCAGTTGCGTGCTTTCCTTACTCTCCCCAATTTGCACAATATTTGTAATCTCGATCGCTTTCTCAACAAGTACCTCCTCTATGGTTGTGTACTCATCATGTGTCAAACCTCAACATGCACATCTTCTTCAGCATCATAAATAACAACATCAATATTAAAATCTTATTGTTGGGCATGCATAAGAGTCTCAACATTCGTATTTTCAACGACATCCTGATTCTCTCCCTCATTTGGAATTTGTTGATGATTATCCTCTTGAGGCATAGGACAATCTTCCTCTTTTTGAACCGATTTTGCAGCATGCCTTTTCTTGTCTTCGTATTGCATTTTGAACTCTTGGCACAATTCATTGAGGTCATTTATGTTTTTGCGAATCCGGGCCAATTCGTATATGGATCTTCGCCATGGTGGTTATCATGATGTCTTCGGCTATTGTGGAACTTTGATTTTTGTGAAAGTCCAGTGTGAAACATGGCTGCAAAACAAAGTTAAAGAAACAAAGAAAAATGGATCTCACAAGCACTCCCTCACTATTCCACTCGTTAATGAAGTTCACTTGTGTTTAATAATCAACACTCAAAATAATATATCACTCTCTTTCAATCTCTCCCTCATGACTTAGTACACTTCTTACACACATTAAACAAATTGGTAAGTGAGTAGAAAAGTCAAAGAGCAATGTGCATTTCAAGTGGTTTAGACAGCACATAAAAACTCATACAAGAGCGTGATTTTAGGAGTAACCCGAATAACAACAAAGAAACAAGTGACGAAAAAAATGGACAGAATTAGAATGGAAGCTAGAAAGAAAGGAAAGCAAAGTTAAAGATAAAGATGGTTGGGAATTAAACAAGGAAGTAATGAGAATTCAATCCAAGGCTAGTAAATGAACAAAAAGTGTAACCACCAAAGAGTAATGACAAATGAGATCCTCTTTTTTTTTTTTTTTATTAGCTATGGAATAGCAAAAGCACAATAATTTGAAGAATAAATGCTTTCACGTCCAGCAAGTCTTTTTGTTTAATATCAATTAGCAAATGGAAAGACCCATAACTTACAAGAAATGAAAAGACATGTAAATGTAAAGACATGACCTACAAGAAATGAAAATACTTGCAAATAAAAAGTCATAACTTAAATAAACACTACAACAAATTCGACTTTTAATGACGGGCAATGCCCGTCATGAAAAGGAAACAATGACGGTCAAGTGACCGACATCTATTCGAGTGTCCTTGTTTCTTTTCAATGACGAACGGTTTTAATGACGGATAATGCCCGTCATGAAAAATTTTGTTTTCATGACGGGCATGGCCGTCATGAAAGGATAACCATGACGAACATTGACCGACATCCTTACGAGTGTCCTTGTTTCTTTTCATTTTTCATGGCGGTTGTCGCCCGTCATTGTATGTACGTCACTACATGTACGTCATTGTTTGTGCGTCATTGTTTGGGTTTAGTTCATAATGTTAACATGTGTTTTTCTATTAACATGTGTTAGCTATGACACATCCTATTTCGAGAGAGGAATCTACAGTTAATAGAAGCATTCACACTTAACAAGAACTCTCCCGAGCCTCAAGCAAGTAAGCACACTAAATTGACTGGCCAAACAGACTCATTGAGATGAAAAATAAATGCACTTCTATTAAATCAATCATTAAAGATCTAAAGCATAGCAAACGTTAAGACTACAGCGAGATTATCACCCCCAAGGTGGGGTTTAGTTCATAACGTGAAAGAAGGAACTGAAAAAGAAGAAGAAAATCATCATTTCAGAAATAAACAGTAAAGAGATGATAGCTTCCTTAGTAGCAGCAAGTGGGTCACTAGAAAAACAGCTACTCTTTCTAGCTCATTCTTCAATGACGAGAAAGGTGACAAGATGGAATGTTCCATGAATTCAAGTCTCCAAAAATGGCTCCTTCTTTTCTGTCCTCTCTTTTGCGGCTATGGTATCATGTCCTTAAATATCGGGCCCTTAAAATTTACGGCACCCTCTGGAAGCTGTACAGACGCGGTAAAAATCAGATGGCTGCAGTTACTGCATAGTCACACACTTTAAGGCATCCTGGATAGCTTCCAGCTTTAACATAACTGCATTTTTCTGTCATGCTCCAGCGACACTTTCACAGCCTTAACAGCTCTTGGCTTGCCGTCCATACATTTTTCAATTTCTGTACAAAACATCCAAAATTAAGTATAATTCGTTTAGAAATAGAGAGAATTGAAATTCTACAGCTCAGGTGCCTCACTAAATGATTTCTTCTCTTTTATAAGGTCTGTTGATAAGAATCCTCACATTTTCGCACAATTCATACCCAATTTATACCACAAAGTACTCTCTTATGGAGAGTTATCATCTGCCTCATTCAACAGCGAAATCGACTACGTGTCCTGTCATATGATCAAGTTAAATTATGCAAATAAGAGAGAAATACCGAACAATGTTTTTCAATTAGTCATCCAAACCTTGTTGGTAACTATTTTTTTTTATGTTATATTTGTTAAGGATCCCACATTGATAAAAGAATGGACCTTACATAGGTTTATAATAGACATGAGCTACTCTTCTCATTGCCAATTGGTTTTGAGATGGAACCCATGAATATTGATATGGTATTAGAGTCGAACAAGCTCAAACGGGCATCTTATCTAAAAATGAGATCTGAGGCGAAAAGCTCCTGAATGGAAAATTAGTATATGAGGTTGATTTTTAGTTATTATTTTTATAATGACATTTTCTGGCTATACATTTATTATTTTTATTGTAGGAAAAGTCTGCCAAAAATAAAGCGGCGCGATGTAAATTGTGACTTAATCATTGGGCTAGAACAAAACCCTTTTAGTGTCATCAAGAAGATAAGGTATGAACATATAATCTATTTGAATTATATTATGGTTTTATATTTAGTTTCTTATTATTACTTCTTACTATAGTTAAATAATTTGTTGGTGGTTTTATATTTAGTTTCTTATTCTTACTTTTTACTATAATTAAATAATTTGTTGGAATAGAAAAAAGAAGAATGGGACATATTTAAGTCTCATTCAAATGTTTTACGAGACACATTTTATTGAAGTAAAAGGTTGGAGTAACCTACAATCCCAAAATACATATGTAAGTATTCGTTTAATGTTTTAATACGTAAGGACTGATGTAGGATATTTCCTAAAGTTTCTAACTAGACTTTTTTAGGAATAAATAATCACGTTAAAGGCCTACTTAGATTCTCAAGGAACATCTCAATCAGACGAAGAAATTATGATGACAATCTCTGGAAAAAGATCCAATTACATGATAGAAATGAGATATAGATAGAAACCACTCGAAAGTAAAGGATCATCACAATACTCTCAAGAATATATTGAGTCTTTAGAGTCTCGCCTTACAAGGACCAGGGAAGCCTTGGTGACTCAAAAGAGACTCAACAACTAGAGAGATCATTGGCGGCTCAACAACAGGAGACTGAACGACAACTCGAGAGCCAATGACAAGAGTTTGATATAAAACTTATTGAAATGAATCAGACTATTGAGAGGTTTACAAGAGGAGGAAGTTCATCACATAGTAAGGTATGTTTTGAAGTTAGTATCTTAATGTTCTTGTTATGCTCTGAAGTTTGAGATTTACGTATGAACGGGGTTAGGAGTATGTTTCTAATTTATGGATGTCGTGAGTATTTTTATGATTTTAACTTTCTTAAGCATGTCTAGAATTATGATGATGGGAACGAGGGGAGGGGGAGGGGAGTATTTAGTTTGTTTGTCAAGAATTATGAAATTATGCTTCTTCTTAAGTATGTTAGTATGTTTTATAGTTTGAACGTTCTAAAGTTTGTCTGGAATTATGGTTGGTTTTGTGTTTTTTGTATTGGAGGCCGGTTGCTCTTAAATTTAAAATGTACGTATGCATGTATGATATGACTTGTAGATGCTAAAGTTATGATGATGAAGGGCGAGAGGGGTAGGGTGGTTTGTTCATATTTAAGTTAGTTCTTGGTGTTATGGTTTTTTAAGTAAGTTCAAGTATTGCGATGATTTTAGTTTAGTTATTAATATAGGTTTCACTTAAGTTTGAGAATTAAGTATGCTTGGAGTATGTTTTGTGTTATGAGTTTTCAGATTAGACTGATTCTTATAATTACAATTAGAGTCGGATTCTTTATTTAATTTTAATTACCATGTTTAGAATTGAAGCATGGTGGTGATAATATATTTTAAAATTTTGGTCTGAATGAAGAATCTAATTTGTAAATTTAGGTGCAAACTAATTTAGTTGTTTTTATTTTTTTAGAAACTTGTTTGTAAATTTAGGTGCTTTAAATTTAATTGTTTTTATCTTTAAAAACTTTTAAAACTGGTGGATAATGAGCATTGATTAATGAAATTTATTATTATCAAATATTGAGGTTTTAAAAGGAACAAATCTCGGAAACGTAGACATTTTGTGATAACAATGGAACTTCAACTTAGCAAAAAAGACAAATTATAAAAAATGCGACGAAGGTATATTTTCGTCACATTAAAGGCGATGACGAAAGGGTTTTGTCACATTTATTGTGATGAAAGTTGACTAGTAACGAAAATATATTCGTCGCACGATGGAAGTAGCATTTCATAGCTAAAGCGCTTCAGCAAAAGTCTTCTGACGATGTTTTTTGTGACATCAAATTTTGTTGCTGATAATTTTCAGCGACGTATTATATCTTCATCATTGAAAGCTATATTTTTTGTAGTGTATTAACTAGCTTGTAACTCTAGATTAAATTGAACTTTGGTAGTTTACACCGTTGATTATTTTCTCAAAAAAAAAATAATAAATAAATAGATCAACAACCTAAAATTTGAGGTATATTATTTTTAATTAAACTAAAATCTAATTACTTAAAATTATTTTAATTATTTGACTTAATAAAAATAAACTAAATTTCAACAATTAATTATTTAAATTTAACTAAGGTAAAAATTAATTGTTAGGAGTTAAAATGGATTAAATTTAATGCTTTATAACTGTATAAAATTGTTGAAAGTAATCACACGAATCAAATACAAATATCATTTATTTATATGCAACTATGATGACATTCTCTTCCAACACCAAACACAAACATTAGTTATTCACATGAATTCTCATAACAATTCTGTACACAACCAAASACAATTATCTTTGACTCCCAAATATCTTATTCTCAAAYATTTTATTCTCATGCATCTTATTTCCATGAATTTTAAACTAAACCTCAAACAAAACAACCTTTTAAGTTATTAACTTAAACAAGATTCTCTKGTATGTCAACTACATGTTGTTTAAAGATTATATTAATAACCTTGGATTTTCATAAARATRGATAATTAAAGTCGCATCAATCAAAATCTTAAAATGTTATTTTCCAATAAATAATAAAATATTTAYTAATTACAAGGCTTTATGATATAAATCCYAACAATCACTGCATAATAAATATTTGAAAATTTCAAACATTTGTCCCGTGCACAATTGYCTTCATCGTTTCTCAACTTTCAACCAAAAATGTTAGCAATAAAATAGCATTCACTTCGTCAACAAAGTAACCTTAATTGAAGTTAATTGATTGATTAAATATGTGACCTCATTTATATAGGAATTGACAAAATCATTCTCTTCCATGCGAATGTTAAAAAAATCTCCTAACAAAATATATGTTTTGTGAATTCAACCRCATAATCTAACACAAGAACTCACCAAACGRAAAATAACCAAAGGCATAATTTTAGAGAAGAACAATAACGAACACCAGAGTTAATGGTTCGACCAAGTAAGGTCTACATCTACTATGTAATATCAGATATAGACTTTCTCATTCATCAATGGTGTAATTGTATTAGTACACCAAGAGAGAAAAATAAGTTTGGAGGAGTATCCTAATTATGTACTACTCAACTAACTCCTAAACAATCCCAACTAACTCTTATTTAATTAATTAACTTCTTGAGTTAGCTAACAAGTGGCAGAAAATTATGAGTCAGCAACAATTATCAAATCACCCTCATGACGAATATATTTCCTTGGATAGTAGGAGCAATCATCAATGATAAAATAGTAAACCAATAGATTAACCAATTCTAAGTTTCAGCATTTCATAAAGATATTCTAATCCATCACTTGGAGGAGACTTTGTCATCATGTCTGCTAGATTATAAGCTAAACTTTCATTCAATTACTACATCTCGAATAAAATGGAACCTCACATCAATATGTTTGGTTCTATCAAGAAAAGTTTGATTCCTTGATAAGGCAAGAGCGGTTTGATTCTMACAAAAAAATCTTTACTTCACATTTTCCATCATACATCTCAGATGTCAAGTCTTTGAGCCAAATTCGTTCTTTAACTCATCTGAAAAGAGCAATATATTCAAATTCTATTGATGAAAGTGCAACAACTAATATAGACCTCCAGCCAATGACATTTCCAAACAGAGAAAACACATACCCTGTCAATGATCTTCTGCCATCTAAGTTAGTTGCATAATCAGAGTCTACGTGTCCTACAATGATTTCTAGCGGATCCGTGGTTTTAGAATATATCAAACCCTTTCTACGGGTTCCTTTCACATGCCTTAGTACCTATTAGCAGCCTCTCAAKGCGGTATACCTGGTTTCCCCATAAACTTACTTATTACACTTTAGAAATAAGCTAAATCTGGTTTGTAGCAAATCATATCATACATTACACTACCTATTGGGTGAATTGCCCTAAACTCATAGTTTGTAATTATGAAAAAATAAATTTATATTCAATAAAGTTATATTTTCTTATTTAATTGAATTGTTGTTGAATTTACAACATTGAATTGTCCAAAAATCCAACAAACTACACATCCAAGGTTATTATCATGTGACCGGGACAGTATATATACTAGGTATATATTTGATATACCCTCGATATACAAGTGGATAATGTTCCGGCAATAACCTAAAGGGTGTCTATAGTATATGAATAAGGTTGGGTACCTTATCCTGGCAACACTGTGGATACAACCCACTTTGTAAATGTTACAACGACCCGATCCAGGTCGTTCGTGTGTAGACATGTGAGTGAGGGTATTCTATACAATGAGTTTGTATAAAATTGGACCCCAAAATAGCCAATCTTTAGATGTAACGTCGTTGACTAATAGATTGCTATTCCATAGGATGACCAAGCAACTCATTATCAATCGTTAATGAGTTATGGACTCCTGCCCATGARGGCTCATCCTTTGATATGTATGGGTGAGAATGRCYCGAGCCGTCGACTCAATATTCCTACCATTTTGGGACGAGACYGAGTGGGCAGCTGGGAACATAACTACACAAGATGAAATTCACTCCTTCCCGACTTTAGGGGAGTAGATGAGTGTTTCCTTAACTGCTGACTCCAAGACCTGAACAAGGGGCCCCACCCTCTCACTAGCCCGAGAGGGACTTCCGGTTATTGGTCAGACCATAATTGAGTTGTTCATTACAGGAGTTGTGGTATTTAAGGAGCAAGATATAACTCAGGGATAAAACGGTAATTTGACCCAGCTAAAGTTACGAGCACTCGTAAAGGATTTGACTTACCATTAATGATCGATATTCATGGACACAGAAATATTCTATAGCGAGAAGAGTGCAGTTGCGAGTTTTTTTAGTGGAGTAATCCGCAGCTAACGTATGTTGATTAAGGTGGTTAATGAGTATAACCTATTAATCTCGTACGTTGAAGCTTCTGATCTATAGATCCATTAGGTTCCCCACTAGCTCACAATGGGTATAACAAGGATCAAAGTTTTTTTTTATTTTTTTTTAAAGAATTTGAGTGGTTCAATTTAAATGAGGGATTGTAAGTTAGTTGTATAGGTTATAATTAATGAGATTCACATTAAAACTATAGGTTATGAGAGAGATATACGTTTGAATATGATTCAGATAAAGCTTTAATTAAATATATGATATTTAATAATAATAATAATAATWAATTAATTATTTTGATAATTAATTAATTTAATTAATTTTAACTAATTAAAAACTCACTTTCTTGCATTTTGGAGGTGGGAAGATGGTTGGTGAGGAGGTTGCTTCCTCCCTACTCCTTTCCCTCTTTATATAAATCAAATTGTTGCATTTTGGTGGGTTGAAACATTTTTCTCTACAAAGTTCTCTCTAAAAAACTCCCTCTCCTTTCAAAAGACGGTTCCTTCAAACTGATCCTTGCCTAGAGAATATTAGGAAAGATTCTTTGGTGGTGTCGTTGAACTACGGTRAAGAACGGTCTTCAAAGATGGGTTGCTCTACACCTCATTCTTAGCGTTGTTTTTGTCTTTTCTTTATYGTTTTTCTAAAAATCAAAGCACAAGCGTTCACGCGCTTCTGCTGCGRGATTCGATCCCTTCACTGCCCACTAAGTTTACATAGGGTATTGTTTTCATTTCTTTTAACCGATCATATGAGGAAGGAGATTGAGTAGTTGTGAATCTAAAATGTTGAGCTAAAGGTGTCTTAACTACCMTTGCACTCTTCGGATGAAAATGTTTTGCTATTTTATTTAAATAATCAAACTGAGAGATGTAAAGCAAGTTGAGGGATATTTATTCAATTCCAAACGGTCTTCTTTGCCTCTCCYAGATCTTTCATCTCAAATTCATTACTCAGTGCAACTTTTATTTTATCAATTTCTTGTTTGTCACATGAAGCTATCAGAATATCATCTACATACAAGAGCAGTAACACAAATATACCAAGCTTCACTGTTTTTTTTAAACACAAGTATCAAAAGAGTTTTTCACCAAACCTTTAGAGGTAATAAAGGCATTAAATCATTTATTCCATTGCCTAGGACATTGTTTCAGTCCATATATAGACCTTTGAAGGTGACATACCAGATTTTATTCTCCAGGCTTGATGAAACCAGGTGGCTGCTTCATATAGATGTCTTCGTCTAGTGTACCATATAAGAAGGTTGTCGTTACGTCCATATGTTGAAGTTCTAAGTTAAAATGTGCGACAATTGAGAGCTTGAAGTTCTAAGTTAAAATGTGCGACAATTGAAAGCAAAGCTCTGACGGGTGTATGTCTTACAACTGGTGAAAACATTTTACTAAAATTTATTCTCTCTTCTTGAGTAAAGCCTTTTGCCACAAGTCTTGCTTTGAACATTGGTTGTCAAAGTCTTTGATACCTGGTTTTAGATTATAAACCCACTTATAGTCCACTARTTTATGATTCGTAGATTTTCAACAAGATTCCAAGTGTTGTTCTTGAGTAGTGAAGTCATCTCTTATTCCATAGCTTCTAACCACTSATCTGATTCTTCAGAATTGATTGCTTCTTTGTATGAACTTAGCTTAGTACTTAACCTCTCTTCCAATAATTCTTTTGGTTCAATACTGGAAAAAAAA
>NW_019104705.1:13282-29697 GCF_001995035.1 Momordica charantia
GGGAGGGGAAAGGTATCTCAAATTCGATCGCTTAGGATGATCTCGATCAGTTACCCCACCTGGGTGGTCATCTGGGCATGAGCTGCTCCCATTTCGCTGCGGAACCTAGAGCTTTTCCGGTGAGCATGCCCCACCTTACTTTTGCCCAAGTGTCCCATTGGGCAGAGCGAGCTGACGGTGTCTCATATCCGTTTCGCCTTATGAGGAGCTGGGGGAGTTGGGACAGGCTTATTGGTGGCATTGTCACGTCGACGGGGTTATCGTAGGACGACTCTTTGTCGGAGGTCATCCCGATAGTGTCTTAATGCGGAGAACTAGTTTTCGTTTGAGGCTTGAAAACGTCGTCCCCACAGACGGCGCCAACTGTTGACGACAAATTTTGGTTGAGGGCCACATGGTCTCTGGACGAGTAATTCAAAGATGAATCCACCGGACCTGGAACCAAATAACTCGACGCCGATGTGATGTCCCGCCTAATATACTGTGACGCTCAAGTTAGTAATTAAAGTCAAGATAGAATAAGACACTAGAGATTTCAATGACAGGTTTTTCACTTACTTGGTGTGAGGATCACCCTTCCTTTTATAGCCCTGRAAGGCCGACCAAGAAGGACGAAGATTGGAAGTGGTAGAGACGTTGCGCGCGATACGGTAGGAYAGAGAGGTGCACGTCCCCGACAGCGCAGAGTAGCCCCGCTGCTTGTGTCCCCTAAGCATGTCACCCAGGGCCGTTGGATGCGCCCATCGTACCGACAACACGCGCCGCCTGTTGTGGATGCATATGGGACATAACCGTTTGACGCGTTYGTCCCGTCATGAGTAGACACGCCTTCTGTTTGGTGACATCCCCACTGAGAATTGGTTTCCAGTGGGCCCGCATTCGCGAAGGGTCGAACACGTGTACTATTTGAAAGCTACCCATAACCATTATTATTATTATTATTATTATTATTATTATTATTATTATTATTATTTGTGTTGAATTAGAAATAACTAGGGCATGTTCTTTTGTAGTATTTGTTTTTTGTTTTTTGAGTATACGGCTAGTAAGTGATGCTGAAAAAAAATCATAAAATAATTTGTTTTAATGATAAATTTTTCAAAACTAAATTTAGGATTCAAGAAAAATCTCAATTATTCATAATATCTTAATACTTTTTTGACCATTTTTAAAATTGTGCAATATATTAAGGGTGTAATCGGGTTCGATTTCATGAAAACTCGACCCAACCTAAATCTATTTGCTCAAACCTGACTTGACTCGGATCGAGTCACTGGTTCAAAATTAAAATCCACCTCCATCAAAATTTTGTTTCAAAATCAAAACAAGAGACAAAAAAAGGGTGGGAGATGGCGTGAATCTATTTCGTCATCACTACTATGGATCTGTTTTGTTGTCACTACTATGAATCTATTTGGTTGGTGCTGCCTATGGAGAGGGTAAGATTTTTTTCAAAACCGATTTTGTTGGACCCAAGCTTGCACCTAATCGAACCGAACCGAACCCCTTACGCATATTATTATTATTATTATTTCTTTAGCCTTTTTTCTCCTTTTTATGAACATACATGATCTCCCCACGTAAGTAAGCCCAGTCCATCTCACATAATTCAGCTGGCCCAGCAAAAAATAATAATAATAATAATAATAAAGGGAAAAGGAAAGAAGGGAAGAGATTGTTGGCGGCTTGCTCCCTCTCTTCAGTTCTGTCGCGCTCCTCAGTGCCACTGCAGATCTTCTTCGTCTCTCAAYCTCAATCTCAGGTACTCTTCTTAATTCCAATCTCCATGATTATTTTCCAAACTGACGCAAACAACATTACTTGAATCTGGGCGAGGATTTATGTGCTCCTTTTGCTCTGGATGGATTTGCTTTCCAATACAATCCAACTGATTTTTTCTTCATTGTTTATGAAAATCGTCGCCAAATTATTTGACTAATTTTATCATTATAATTACAGCGTTATTGTTAATGCTAGTGGTTGGGTTTGTGTTTGGTTACAACTTACGCAAATTTTGCAAGTCTGAAGCTATAGTTACATTACAGCGAATTTCATAATTTAGCAGTAGTTTAAAATTTAGGGTTTAGGGTTTAATTGTAACCTCTATTAGTTCAAGAGGGTGATTTAGAGTTTAATGGCTTTTGGTTTCTAAAGGAAATWTGAATCTTGAGTCACCTGAAAGAAACCAAAAAGAATGATCAGAAAAATATAAAAAGAATGATCTCATTTCCTTGATCAATTTCAGTGTCGAAGAGCACATAACTACATCCACATAAAGGAATTTAGAAAAATTGCGTAACGGTAACTTTAAGGGCAAGAAGATTTTGCCTTAATTGCATATTAAAGTATAAGAAAATAAGGTGGTACAGCAGGGCTGTTGAACAGAAGGGTAAAAACTTTCTGTGACAGAGATATGTTTTGATTTGCCAAGATTTTAGGTGCTGATTGAAATCAATTTTGTAGCTAGTCAAATGGATCTTGATTGACTTGAATTTGGGAGATTAAGCTATTCCCAAACTTAAATTCTAGTAGCTGGTTTTGGTTTCTTTCATCACCAACGCAACCCGACCATTGTTACCTGAAGTAACTTCAGCAAAGGATTCTCACAGAGTTGGAGTAAGAAGAGATGGGAAAAGGCTTCCATGAAGAGCACTGAAAACTCAAAGTGGACAAGCCAAGCAGGTTTTCTCCCTATATTAAAAATCAGCTGTCTTCAAGTTTCACAAAGYTCTGCGTTCTGCCCCCATGCCCCCATAGCGTCTATGGTTGGAGAACTTTTTTGCCGTTATCATTTAATAACTTGTGTTTGAGAGGGCAATAGAGTAGACTGTGAAACGGTAGAAGCAAGAGGAGAGCCCAAGAAGGGCATTCCAATTTCCACCTTGGATTGAATTATTGTGTGTGGATGTGTATGTAGCTCGGTTTTAATACAATTTTATTGGTCTTTTGCTATTTATAAGAAGTTGGAACTTGGAAATTTGCTATGCTCTTGATCAAACAAAGCTGGTGTTACATTATTTCATATCTTTCCAATTCTTGATTTTTGGTGAATTCAAATGGCAATGGCCAAGTCTAACTGCCATATATTTTTGCTTGTAGTTCGAACGAATGGGTAGGAAAGCTGGTACCTTATATATTAACCCAAAGAAATTTGGCACTCTCAGCAAACCTTGCATGAAGGAAATGATATCATTCCTCAATTGCATAGCTCTTAATCAGAACAATGATGATAAGTGCACCAGAAATAAGGAACTTCTTAATACTTGCATGGATGCTCAGGTGACTCTTTTGCTACTCGTCGATATAATTCAAGAATATCATCTGCTTTCCAATATGTTTTTTGTTTAGTTTAGCACTCCAMAATGTGATAGTTACTTGCCTTTTGTGTCTCACTTTATGTGCTGCAGTCCAACAGAAATAGGAAACCTTGGGGGAGCATCAATTACCATTTGCAGAGACTTAGCAGGGGAAGAAAGTAGTTTAAGATTCTATTGACAGAGTGCTCAATTAGCATTATTAGGAGGATTCAGATTATAATCTTCAGGGATTCTTTAAATTTTACTGACGAAGCTGACTACAGAATTCTTTTTAGAATCGATACCCAGGTGCAATTTCTCGACACAAGTGTTATTGTACATAGTCTATTTACTATGGCATGTTTAGTTGGGAAACTTTGGTGAGTTTGTCGGGTTCTTTCTTATGGTCAAATATTTAAGTGATTAAGAATATCTTATAGCAGGAATGAAGGAGTTCTGCTTTTAGCTTTATCTAGTGATTAAGAATCTCAACAAGGATAATGGATAGTCTGCAAGCGAGATTTCATATATAAATAGTCTACAAATCTTTTGGTGTGAATTGTTGCAGCCTGTAGGGAATGTTATTTCATGATAAACTCTCACTCTTATRAAGAGGAATTTCAACCTGAAGCATATCAGTTGCGTCATAGAGTGCATACCAAATCCTCATTAGTAATTCAAAATTGTGATTTGCATATCGTAGTCATATTTTCCTACCATACAAGAAACTAAGGGTCGAGTGTAACCGTTACGAGGGTGCGATATTAAACGCTCACTAGTTTCTTGACTCCGTAATGTAATTTTGCAGATAGCTACCCTGAATTAAGGTCAAAGGGGTGAGGGTAACTAGAAATATATTGGCTTTTGGAGTCACACTAATATTTAGTGGTAATTCCCCGCCTCAAATGTTGTACACTATATATATATATATATGTTACATGTTTAAATATGTTACATGTTTAAATAAAAAAAAAATGAAATAAGTTTATAACATAAAATAATATATGTATAAAAAAGAAATTTATCTTTTATAATGAAATACTATATTTTAAGGTTTCAAATTTAAAGTTTGTATCAGTAAAAGCATAAAATAATGTTGTTTTTAGAATTTCTACCGTTTGAATCACAAAATCAGAACTGTGTTGATATTCTTTAAATTCATTTGATTCAATGAATTTGAAAATAAGAAACAAAAATTTGGATGACATACCAAACAGGGTTTTCTTAAACTTTGGTAYTAGCTTATGAATTTTAATGAATTAGAGGAATTGTAGCCAGATGAATATTGGAGTTCACTTTTTCAAGTGTTAGGATGAATTCCCCATTTCTAAGCCATGGTCTTAAATCTGCTGTATCAATGCTTGTATTTGAGATGTGCACGAACCGATTTTAGGCTGTTTATTTCAAGTGAATCGAGAATCAACCGATGAGAATGAATATTTTCATTTCCTAAATTTAGGAAGGAAATTAATTGATGGCATCTACTAAAAAATTTGGGAACAATTTTAATCACATTCGTCCCAAAAAAAAAACCTAATCAATTATATTCTCATTCTTGAGGGGTGGCCTAACTTTTTACTTAATTACTTCGTAATTTTTACCCTCTCTTTCATTTGTTGGTGGGATTTACAACATATTTATCAATTTTACAATTTTTACTCTCCTTATTTACACTCCCCATAATTTTTCTTTATTAAAAATGTCATRCTAATATTTTCTTTAATAAATATTTTTAATAAAATTACAAATATTTATTTAATTTGTTAACTATTTAACTTTTGATAAGTCGTTTTTTTATTATATAATTTGTTAAAATAGAACATTTTTATTAGATAATATTATACCAATAAAATTAATTTATAATTGATTTATTAAAATAATACTTAATTTAGTTTAAGTAATTTTAGTATTGTTCGTATCGAAAAATATTCCGATAGTCTTAATAAATCTTCGAGAACACTCTAAGATATTATAAAATCTGCAAAAAGGAATTAGCACTCTAAAGGTTTTGTCAGTATTCAATAACYGGAGAAAATAGTTTGAAAATAAGAGATAACTTTTCGCATACCTTTACACTACCATGATTGRGATATTTATAGGAGATAAAAGTAACCGTTGTTATAAGGGAAGTTCCCCATTTTAATTTCCGGTTTTCCATCCACAATTATGGGTAACCGCACGCGTAGTGGAAGGGAATTAGTTGAATCGCCACGTGTTCAAATCACTTGATTGTGTTCGATGAAATGAGTCCCTGTTCGATATTCATCCGAATTGGTGTCTGTATCCCATGGGTCCCCTACACGTGCTTTCATTTGATTAAACTATCGATAACGAGTTGGAGAAATTGAGGGTCAATTAATAGACCCTACCTCGAGAAAATTCGAGGAATTTAATTTGAAATTCTCGAAGTAGCAACTAGTTCGTCTTGCATCACTAAAAGCTTCCGTTTATATTTTCCCCACCTTTCTAAACTGGTGCTTTTTATCGTCAAGTATTTATATTTCAACAGCGCGCATTTTCACTTAGTTCTCGTTTTTCTTGCAATCCCATTTCGAACGCTTAAGGCAGGGAATCTCGAGGCCGATTGCTATGAATCAGTGGGGTTGGTCGTCTCCTTCGTCTATTCTGTACTAGGTAACTTTCAACCCAAATTCAATCTTCTTTTCTTMTTTCTGTATTTTCATTCAATAGATGGCTAGGACCAAGTCGTTCAATGTTAGTTCTCATAGACCTTCGTCTTTGCAAGTACCTCTAGAAAATCGATCGACCAAAAGTAAAAAATCYCGTCGTCGTAAGCAGAGTGAATYGCCTGAGAATAGCGATGAATGCTTTGATTATTCTTATTCAAACTGTGCCGAAGAGTTGCTAGGAATCCTTAGGTATAACTATTCAATTTCTGATGATGTTGAATTGAGAATTCCTGTAGCGGGCAAATCAATCGATAAACCTCCGTTAGCTTTGTGTTAGTTTTTGCCCTCAAATGTTCGAATATGGGTTTAGGTTACCTTTACATCCCTTTGCTCAATTCTTCCTTAATTCCGTCAACTTGGCTCCTGCCCAGTTGACACCCACGGTTGGGGTACTTTAATGGGGTTTTGGTATCTTTGGTGGAGATTCTGTAAGGACAGGACCTGCATTTTATCTGTCGAGAAATGTTAGCCGTCCACACCATAAAGAAATCTTTTAGGGCCCCTGGTCGATTTTATTTAAGCTGTTTTCCTTGTCTCGCAAAGTTAGTGAATGAGACAGTAATGGAGAAGGGTTTTTCTTCGATTGTTAATGGTCCCACTTCCATAAAGAACTGGAAACAGAGATGGTTCTTTGGGTAACTGGTTGATGACCATCGGCGGCGGGCTCCTTATYGTGAAGTTCCCATGGAGTTTGATAGGCTGAGTAAGCCCTTGAATCTCATCTTCTTTCTTGAAATGAATACATAMTTACTAKACTAAATATTTTGCTTTGAACTTTGTAGCTCTAATCGACCCTCCACCAAAATTGACCAAAGAAACCATATCAGTTTTGGCTGGTTGTGCGGTTTTGTCAGCCAGAGATCGTTATAGCCCTGACCTATTGACTAATAGGAACCTAAGAAGCTACAGTCTTGCTGCCGAACTTACTGAAGGTTAAATTTTTCTTTCCTTTTTTTTGTTCTTTTATCTGTTTTAGAAAAGTCGATCTGCTGAMAATATTTTATCTGAAATGTAGAGAAATAAATCCTCGACCCCCCAGATTAAACAATAGSCACCACCGTGGCACCCCCTTGGTGGTGGAGTGACTAGTTCGGCTAATAGAGGAAAAAGGCCTGCGAGATCTTCGCAGCCCAAAGATAGTCAAGGAGATGCCAACGAAGGTAATGGCAACACACAGCCCCAGTCCACATTTATGAGTAGGCCGTCGAAATCCAAATAGGGGCGACCTCCGCTACCAAGCTCCCCTAGTCCAAAGAAGGTAGCTAAAAGGAAGTTAACAACCTCTTCAGCAACTGAAAATGAAATGAGTGGCGCTAACGCTCTTGTTTCCGCTACAAATAACCCAACTACTCCCGCCGAACATTCTGCTCAGAGCGAAGACAATGAGACTCAATTACTGAGGAGKAAAAGAGTGCGCAATGAAGACATTTTTGCTGCTCCAACCCCTGAAAATCCCCTGCCCGGGGAACTTCCAGATGCTCATGTGGAAACTCCTTCTCCCTCTATTATTCATGACGTTCACCTTCCATCCCCCAATGGAATGAAATTTGAATTTGATCTCCTAGGCGATGGTCTTGGGATATCTGTTCAAGAACTTGGCGAAGTCCAGTCCCACACACCCTTGGATGGCAAAGGTAATGTGGCTTCAGCAGCTGACCCTTCTAATGCCAAAAAAACCTCCTTCGAAGTCTCTAGTTCCCCTCCTGACTTCTCATTTGATATACCTCATTTCCTGTCGAACTTGTGTGGAGAAGATGTTTTGTCTCTCACGGACAAACTTTGCCCCTAMTTTTCCAAAGATTTRGAAAAACACGCCCGTAGCGTCAACCCTTCATCATCCAACGAGCTCTTCATGGATGCTGCCACATATATTGCAAAGGTAAACTTTGTCTTCATTTGACCAATCTCTGCCTTTGTCTCTCAAACTTAATTCTTTGAACGTTGTGTCACTTTCAAGATTGGCTCTTTCATGGTGTGGAGTGGCTTCCATTGGTGGATCGAACTTTCTCAGCACGATACAGCCTGCAGAAAGAATAAAATCAAACTCGATGAAGCTACCAGAAAGGCTGAAACATGCTCTGCTCAACTAGCAGAGTATAACTCGCTTTTGGAAGAGCTCAGTAAGGAGCAAGAGATATTAATCAAAGAAAAGGAGGAATTCACGACTCTGAAGCAAAAAACTCTGGCAGTATTTGTGGCGTCGGAGAATTGCATCATCGAGAATAATAAATACAAAGTCCAACAAACCAAGTTGGAAGAAGAGAATCTTCGCCTGCTGTCTGAAGATTATGAGATGAAAGCTAAGGTCGTCAAATCTATAAATGAGCAATTGAAGAACGACCTTGCCGAACTGAAGACTTCATCRGACAACTTTTTGAGACTYGAGAATGATAAGAGATCTCAAGTCGAGTCCGAGCTAAGCGAAGCCAAATCAAAGTTTGGACACTTTGAGTCCGAGCTAGGTGAGGCTAAATTTATGCTCGAATATGCTGAATCGAGTATGGCTGAAATTGAGTCCAAGTTCCGTGAATCTGAGAAGATGGTTATTGAATCCAGATGCTGAATMGAGACTCACCAATGCTTAGGCTTAACTCGGAGACTTTGATCTGATTTATGAAGTTATATCCCAATTTCCAGATTTCWAGGAACTTGAGAGAGATTTAGAGTTTAGCGACCTCAACTATGTGGTCCAATGGTTGAAGAGCTACGCTCAAGAAGTCGACTCTGACCAGCTGGTTTCCATGTTCGAACAAGATTGGGAGCACACCATGAAGAAGTCAACAGACCAAGCTTCCGAACTCGAACAGGCTGCTGCTGGGCATGCTCCTTCTGTGGTTGGAMATGACGAAGTTTAGTTTCAGTTGGAAGAACTAGTCCTACGTCTACTAGTTCAGCARTGAAGGAGATGTTGGATCGGTATGACAACCCTGGAGGGGGGGGGGGTCAATAGGGTTTAATGAAACTTTATAAACTTTTTAGCACGGTGTGCCCAATTTAAACAATTTTGTAAACTTTTTACAAATAAATAATTTTAATACACAATTAATCAACAAATTAGAAACATAAACACCCTAATTAATTCAAATGTAAATATTGAACATAAACATGAACAACGAATTATAGCAATTAATTTTATGCAATTTATGATAAAGAAAATTAATTGCAAAAATTAAATAGTAGAGGGTTAGATAAAATGACACCGGAAATTTATAGTGGTTCGGCAACAATCGGCGTACTCCAGTTCCCAAGCTACTCTTGGGTATTCAATTGAAGARCTTGACTCTTTCCACGGCTTAAAGTCCAATCGGTACAATGTTCTTTTTCTAGGAGCAAGAACAAACCCGATCCTTTCTACGGTTCAGGATCAAAAAGTTACAAATGCTCTTTTTCGGACTCGAGAGCAACCCTTACAAAAAATATGGAAATTTGAGAACAAACCCACAAACTCTCYAAAAATAGTAGACATACAAATTTTTGCTCACAAATTTGTAAGAAAAATTATTACAAAATAAAGCCCTCAAATGGCTAAGAACAAATAAAATTGAATAGCTTAAAGATCTCTCAAATTAAATCTCCCTCAAGAATTTAGAACAAAAATTGAAGTTTTGAAGAGAGATTAACAATGTAGAAATTGGAGAGAAAATTGGGGAGTAAATTGTTGTTGAAAGTTGAGAGAATGAGAGGTTTAAATAGAGGAGGAAAAATTGAAAATAAACTTGAAATTGTAATTGAATTTGAGCCATTCGATTTTTAATCATTGAAAATCAAAAGTTGAGATTTAATGGAMTAAAAAAATATATTAATATAAAATATTATAATAATAATAATATATTCATTTCTCTCTCTCAAACGGTTACTTCAATAATTTTGTTTTTTTTACTGGCTCATGCATCACTTTTTTTTTTAACAAAACAAGTTGCCTCCAACGGTAACTTTTTACCTTTTTTAATTTCGTTATTTTTCTTTTATTTCCTTTTCCATTTCATTTCACTTCTTTCTTGCTTTTATTTTTATTAACACGAATTACCACGTGTCAACATTTCGTTGGTCCACATGGATAATTAATCTGCCACGTCATCCACCTCATGTATTTTTCCTTCCAACTTCTTYCAATCAATGATTTCTTCGTTTGAGCTCCGATTTGAGTAATTTAAAATCTGTTGGAATTGTAGTATCAAGCTATACGCTGTGGATACTTCAAAATACTAAAACTCTTTGTTAAACAAAATATGTATTATCAGTAAATCATATAATATTATTGAACCCGATAATAAATTTATGCTTTATAACAATAATTCTTACACACAAAAAAACAATTAATACTAAGTGTGTTTGTTATCATTAAAATATTAATTAATTAACTGAGATTAAAAGCCTAAAAGCCAACAGAAGATTAGTGGAGTTGCGAGATTGCCGAACTTGTCGATTCCGACTTTGTGTAGTCCACTTTAATTACATAATCTTTTGCGAATCTTTATTGTAAATTTGAAATGTAACCGCCCATAAACGACGACGTCTTTTCCTTCAAATCATATTAAATTTAAAATCGGTTTCACTGCTCTCTCTCATTATTTCGATTTAATGCATGCACATTCGCCTTTAACATCTGTTCAGCGTCGTTTCGACTTTCCATGCCATTAACCAGTTTTGGTCGATGCTTCAATAATCGAAAYTAATCTATTTAAATGTTGTCACCTCCCTTAATCCTTCATTTGATCTTTGTTTTCTCTTTTCACCGTTCAGAGAGAATGTTTGAAGAAGTGAACGATTCTCTCGTTTCTTTCATGGAAATCTCCTCTATTCATTCGAGAGACTCCTCTTCTTCTTCTTCTCCCCATTCTTTGTTACCCCAAATCCTCTGGTACTCCCTCTGATTATGAAGGAGCCTTCCCCCAATCGCCGGCCACAATATATTGCGCCTCCSACGCGCTATGAACTGCAGGAGGTCGAAAGAAAAACTGCCAGGCTTGAAAGCGAAATTCAGGAAACAACTATCAAGGCCTTGAAATTCGAGTTTGAATGCCAGTCATTGAAGGAAGAGAAGGAAACCTATGAGGAAGAGAAGCAGGCCATGGAAGAAAATAAACGTGCGAGGGAAAGGAAAATCGACTTTCTGGAAAGGCGATTGGCTATGGAGAAGCGGCGAGGCCGGGGCCGTCACTGACAATATCCCTCATTATTTTGTTATTTTGATGTAGTATTCYGATACTCAATCCGGAAAAGTATTTTGTTTGTTGGGTTATAAATGTTGACCTATTTCTGTACCTGTTCACACGAAATTTCCGGAGAAATTATATTTCGTGGAGTTGAACTTTTATATTTGTAGTATGTGTTGTATAGTGGATTCAATCTCTAATCTTTATCCTCTGATTCTTTCTCTCGAACTTKATGTGAAGATTGAAATGCTTGTTCTTGAATTTGGATCGAAGTTATATGTTCTTCRAAAGTTTTCAAGTTTTCAAGTGTTCAAAGTCTTCAAGTTGGTCTTCGAATCTTCAAGTCTTCAGAGAGTCTTYAATTTGGTGTGAATTCTCTCAATTCTGAAATTCTGACCCCTTAAAATGAATGAGATCCCCTCTATTTATAGAGGTTTCCATAGGCTTTGGTGGGCCATTGGGCTTGGGTAATTTTGGGCCAAGCCCAATTCTTTAAATGGATTTATTTAAATTTAAATATTAATCCACTTTATTTCATGGTAAATTGGGTTTTGGGCCAAGATTGTGAACCAAATCGATTCCAAGCCCAATACTCATATGACCCAATTACATATTTTAATTGTCAAATTATCTTTAATTTTAATTTAGGRTTAATATATAATTAATCCCTAAATAAAATAGATAATGACGTGGCCGTTTATGATTGGCCCAAATTTTTTGGTTCTACAGTACCAATTGCTCTTTCTRTCATCGCATTTTTTATTAATGTCGCATATAACTGTTCGCGTCCTTACAACTAAAAGAAAATTAGTGCAAGTATACACCAAAACAAATACGTTGTAGTATAAAAACAAGGTCGTCTCCACAGGGATTACAATTTTACTTGAAATAGTAAATTAGAATAGCAAAAAACAAAATTAAAAATAAAATATTAAAGTTGTATGAATACTGTAAAGGAAATCAASAAAAAAACAATATAGGAGTAAGAACATAAATATTTTGTAATTCTGCTTTGGAGCATTTGAAAACATAAAACAAGYAGAAAGTGCGAAAAAGATGCGATATGAAGGTAAATCGAGGGGGAATCACTCTAATACTCTCACTCACATCTAGCTATGCTCTAGTAAACTCAAAATGCTGAATGCCCAAACCGACATGGCTCTCTCCCCAGATACCCAAACATGTTTAACCCCAACTCCCGTTGTAGACTAAACAAGCAATACGAACGGTTCATAGGCACGAAAGGGTGAGTCTCATCCCTAAGTACTCATCATTCTACTTCAAAGAGAGAAATCTTATGCAAATAGAGGTAAACACGCAACACAAGGACTTTCCCAAGCCTCAAGTGAACATAGAAAACTAATAATGTTGGCTAAACAAAATCAGTAAGATGAAATAATAAAAACAGCTCTATTAAATCAGCATAAATATAAATGAGTTACTAAAACATCAATAAACAAGAGCTACAGCGAGTAATCCCCCCCGGAGGTGGGGTTTAGTTCATAACAAAAGAAAAAAAGAAKAGTTGGTAGAGAAGAAATGTAGCCCTTTGAGTAAGGAAACTTCAGCAACAGTGAAGATTTCCCCAGCTCAGTGAAGACGCAAGGTTCGGCTTCTTCTTCGTCGACTTCTCCTCGAAATGGGTGAGGAATGTTCTCCAATTTCATTGCCCAAATGCATTTTCTGTTATAAGGCTATCTGTGGTGGCTAGGCACTGTTCTGCTATTTATATTGGGTCCTTAAAAATTAGGGCAGTACCAGGAGGCTGTATGGACGCGGTAAAACTGGTGCAGATAAATTATTGTGTAGTCACATGCTCTAGAGTATCCTGAGCAACTTCCGGCTCCAGCAACACTTTCACAGCCTTGAAAGCACTTGGCTTGGCCTCAACAAATTCTCAAATTCCTAATACAAAACATTCATAATTAAGCATAATTCCTTCCAAATGAGGGAATTGTGAATTCTAAAGGCTCATGGACCTAACTAAGTGATTTCTTCTCTTTTCCAYGGTCTTTTGATAAGGAATCTCACATTTACACACCAAAATTGCCCAAATTATGCGACAAAACACTCTCTTATAGAGAGTTATCAATAACTGCGTACAATATATAACCGTGTACGAAAATAAGTAATAACATGAATGAATATATAATCTCGCATAATATATCACTRGTCAACGACAATATACTGAGTCGTAACAACAGAAGACATATGATAACCCCTAATTTAAGTAATATTTGAAAAGTATTAATTAAATTATAGAGATTATTGATAATATGTTTTTAAATGCTCAACATTCCAGGGATGCGCAAGCTGCCTTCCGTTCAAATCCATCAATTGGTATGTTCAAGTTCGGACAACCTCCTTAATCCTGTATGGGCCAGTCCAATTATGTTCTAAAGCCCCAGTTTYTTGAAGTACCTTTTTTAACACTAGGTCTACTGGTTTGAAGCACCAATGCTTTACTCTTGAATAATAATACTTCTTCATACGATTCTAATACTCGGCATTTCGTAATTGCGAAACATTTCTTTGTTCTTCAAGTAAATCCAGATTTAAACATAACGCCTCTGAGTTCTRCTGTTCGTCAAACTGTCGTTCGATTTGTTCTGACAGCAATCCAATTTCGACTAGAATAACTGACTCTGAACCAAATGCAAGTGCATATGGGGTCTGACTCGTGGAGCCCCTTGGTATGTTTCGATAGGACCACAAAATACCTGGGAGTTCTTTTGCCCAATTTCCTTTCAATTATTCTAACCTCATTTTTAGTCCTTGCTTTAGAATTTTATTTATCGCTTCGACCTGCCTATTAGCTTGCAGATGAGCAGGTTATGAAGTAACATGTTTGATTCCGTGCTCAGTACARAAATTGTTAAATTTTTCATTGTCGAACTGCTTCCYATTGTCCGTAACTATCGCAGATGGTATTCCGAATCGACAAATGATATTTCACCAGACAAAATTTCTTATTTTAGCCTCCGTTATGGTTGCAAGAGGTTCAGCTTCGRTCCATTTAGTAAAATAATCAACGGCGATAATGAGAAATTTTGTTTGTCCTTTCCTAATTGGACTGGTACAATCAAATCAATTCCCCATCTAACACTTTCTGATGGCTGCCTGATTATATCAGCGTACATCTAACACTTATCACACTTTTGCACAAACTTTTTCGTATTTTTACTTATGCTTGGCCAATAATAACCTTGTCGGATTATTTTTGACGTTAGAGTTCAGGCCCCAATATGACTTCCGTAAATTCCTTCATGTACTTCGCGGAGTACATACYCTGCTYCCTCCAAGGTTAAGCACTTCAATAATGGCGAAGAATACCCTCGCTTATATAACACCTCATCTAGGAGCAAATAATGTGCAACTTGATTTCTTAGTTTCTTTATTTCATTTTTGTCTTCTGGTTGTACCCGTTGGAGGAATTCTACTATTGGATCTTTCCAACAACGAGCATGCACAGTGACTTCGTAATGTTCTTCTCCATTTATTGAGGGTGTACTTAGAACTTCGATCAGGATAGTACGAGCTAAGTCAGTTTCATAAGCTGAAGCCAACCTTGCTAAAGCGTAACATTCAAATTCTCTGAACGAGGTATTTGTCTGATCACAAAGTCTCTAAACTTTGCTAAACTTTCTYGCGCCTTCCGCAAATATCTAGCCATTTTTTTCATCTTTTGCTTGAAATTCCTCGGTGATCTAGTTAAYTATAAGTTCGGAATCACTGAGGATTAACAAACATGCTGCACCCATACCTTGTGCCATCCGAAGTCTGGCTAATAAAAGCTTCGTACTCAGCTTCATTGTTGGACATCCTGAAATTAAATCTCAATGCGTATTCGAACCGTGTTCCTTCTTGAGATTGTAAAAGTATTCCAGCTCCGCATCCTTTTTCGTTAGATGACCCATCGACATATAGAGCCCACTGTTTCTTAGAATTAGCTGTCACTTGATTTGGTGTCAATTCGGTCACAAAATCGGCTACGACTTGACCTTTCAAGGATACTCGAGGTTCGAAACTACTCTAACGCCCATTTAATTAATCTACCCGAAGTTTTAGGTTTCTGGAAGACTTGGCATAAAGGAAAATTCATTACACTACAAAAAAAATGACAGTTAGCGACGAAAATATTTCGTCGCTGAAGTAGTATTTTCGTCGCTGAACACGTTAAGTGACGAAAACAAAAACATCGCCTGCTTTGTCGTTGAATAAATGTCGCTACTGGGCCTYAGCGACGAAAGGGCGCGCGTCACAAGATTTAACGACGAAAAAACATTTTTGTCGCTGCTGCGAAGCGCTCTTTTCGTTGCTACAGTGACGAAAAGTATTTTCGTCGCTGTAGGGACAAAAAGCGTTTCATCGCTATGGTGATGAAAACGCATTTTCATCACTGCGTTTTCGTCCCTGCAACGACGAAAACTCATTTTTGTCGCCTTATTTGCCCTAGTTATCGTCGCTGGTTTAGTTTTGTGGCGAAAATGTTTCGTCGCTAATATATATATATATCTTTTTTTGTTTCATACATAAACCCTTTGTTATTTTCTTATTGTGACGTTATGCAATTTCGTCGCTAAATATAGCAACGCTTCCATTATTTCGTCGCTAGCAAATTAAGAACTCAACTTTTTTATCTACTCTACAATATTACTTACTTCYTGCAATTTAAAAAAAATAATCAATGATAATAGAATTAAAATAAAATCGCATTAAATTTCAAAATTAAAGATAATGTGTACAATAATGTGACAACATAAATAAGAAATGTACATATTCACTATAAGAAAAACATACGTAATATAGATCATCGTTATATATTTTCGTTCAGATCTTCGAGATCATGTTTTCAATCAACCAAAGATCATGTTTTCAATCCTGAACAAATAATTGCATTTGAGCAACATTATTAGCAAACTAAAAATACAATCCTTCATAAAAAAAACACTAACAATAGGATATCTAACTTTAATATTCAAAGTTCCAACGACATAATTATAGGTATTCAACAGTTAAATCTCCAACATCAAATTTAAACAAACAACGTATAATCATTTAACAATTAAATCTCTAACAATATACATTCCTAACAAAGTCAATACATCAATCTCCAACATCAATGCACCCTCCATACAACACTCCACCTCCTCAAACTACAACATCAAAGTTTCAAGCCCCGAACAATAGTTCAAGCTAAAGCACCCCCAATAAACACATCAAATATCAAGATCCAAGAACAACATCAAAATAAAATCATACTCAAAATCTAA
>NW_019104705.1:70643-91782 GCF_001995035.1 Momordica charantia
AATTCAAACTTCTACCTATTATAAACAAGACAAAAGCATTTCTAATCTACCAAGTATTAGAAAGAAGGCTAATGTTTGGGGGTAAAAATACCCTGGACACGTGGAGGATGCTCATTGGTGTTTAAAAAATAAAAGAATTATTCGAGGTCTACCTCGAACTTGCCGAGGAGACTGGATTCGCCCATAAACAAGGCTAAGTGTAAAAAGCCCTGGTTCGACCTGGACGGGTTTGATCTGCTCAAACCCGACAGGTTCGACATGAAAAAAACAAAGGTAACCGTCGGTCGTGAGCACTGTCGAACCCACCATCTATAAATAGAGGGCCTCATATCACGACTCAGGTATCGAATCTCACCTAGAACTTAATATTGAGTCCGACCTGAATTGACTTAAGCGTCGGAGAGTTTGCCCTCTTGTGCAGGTTCACTCTTGAGTACAGGTCGAGCCGGGAACAGGGTTTGAGCTTGGTTCATTAAACTATGTTGTGCAATTCTTTGTATAAAAAAAGGGTATGCGCAACCTCATTTCCTTCGCCAAGAACATAAAGAAATTGGATTTCTTGGAAAGATGTCGCCCACAACCGAATGTCATCAACCCAGGAAGCCAATTCGTTGTGGAGAACGGCCTCACTGAAGATCATATTAACGACTTCCAGGGAATACGACTCCGCCACAACTTTGGAAAACCCCATCCGTGAAGCTAGACGAAGACCCTCTCGAATCGCCAAAATTTCTACCAAAATCAGACTGAGGAGAGAATGGGAAGAGTAAAGAGCCGYCTGAATAATGTTATTCTCAACCCRAATCAGAACCCCTACCTCAGWTCTTCTTTCAATTTGACCATAGGCAACGTCTGAATTGATCTTCACAAAACCCCTTGGGAGAGGGGTCCAAATTTGGACATGAGGTAAGGGGCTTTTAGGTTTCTTTTTTTCTTGTTGATGTTTTCTTAGAAATTCTTCAAAAAAATCAACAATCCAAGATACTTTCACACTAATATCAATAAGGCCCTTATTGAATATGAAGGAGTTGCGATCGTTCCATAARGCCCGACAATTAATACTGGCCAAAGATAAGTCCTTTGGAGAAAGARAGTCCATCATCGCCGTCCACTGATCAAGAAAACTGTCGTTGAACTGATTCCCGAGAACCACTTCAGGTAAGAGTAGTTTCCAGATTTCTATACTTCTTTTACATCCCACTATAGCATGATCAACAAATTCATACTTATTGAAACATATATGACAAATAGATGAGACATCCATACCCCTATTTCTCAAATTAACCATCATTGGAATACTATTTTGTACTACTTTCCAAAGGAAKATTTTAGTCTTCGAGGGGAGATCGRTTTTCCAAAACTCTTTCCACCACCTCTTCTTGTAATCATCACTAAGGCCATTAACTAAGACATGAGCTCTCATTGCAAGCTTATAGCCACTTTTGACAGTGTATACCCCATGCTTTTGATAATGCCAAATCCACCTATCAGAGCCTCCAAAACCACTTATACGGATGCTTGATATCTACTCAACATCCTCTTCACCGACCAAATCCCTCAACTTGGGAATATTCCAAYTCTCAGAGGGGGTAATAAATTCTGTTACAAGGACCTATTCACCAACTCTTCCATGTTGAGATACAAGCCTCAAAATGGTCTCACGAGGAATCCAAGGGTCCTTAAAGAAATCGATCGTGGATCCATCACCGACCACCTTTATAAACTAAAGTAGTGTTTATATTAACTAAAGTAATATCATGCTCAATGCAACTTTATTTTCATCTAATTAATCCAACACTTATATTAATCAATTATGAAAATAAAACATGCTATCGTGCATTATAACTATTACATRCATATGATGCATRATCATGCTTAACCTATGGTGGGATTTTAAAATTATATGACGTAATTTATGCAACATATAATTCATAATAAAATTACATTCATAACGCAATAAAATAAATAGCTAAGTAGATCGGTTTTTGGCATCCTATGTTAGAATTAAATTAATATAAACTACTTTATATTAATTTAAAACAAAAGAAAAACACATGCGGAGCCTCGAACACATGAAAGGTGATCTCGAAAAACATGAGGGACAAYGCCGCGGCAACATAGGGCAGCGCCGCGACGCTGTTGAAGCAAAAAACAGCAGCATAGCACCATGACGTTGCACAGTATCGCGGCGCTGTGGTGCAACACTACGATGCTTGCTGAATTTCTTCCGCAGCGATATGGCACTGCCGTCGCAGGTCTGCTGCTCTGCTTTCTATTCCAGCATCGAAAACTTTCCAAAATGATCGAAACCGGCCTTTCTTCACAGCAACTCTTTTCCACGAATGACTCAAATTGTACAAACTCGATTTACAGCAAATGCCCAAAACAATGAGCCCTTACATTGATCAAATCAAAATCAATTGTAAATCTATATGCCAAAAACTGAAACCGTCTACTAGCAAACCATCATACATCAAATGCATAAAAATAACCCAAAAAACAGTACCATACTATCCTAAACAAAATTGAATCACAATATGGCTCTCTTGTACAAATTGAAGGGATCGAATCCCCAGCGGAACTGGTTGATCGCTTGTGATTCGACTTGGTTTAGGGACTATACATTACCGATTTAAAACCAGAACCGTTTCTATTCTAAAGTAAAGGTTAAGCCTCTTGGGAGGAAGAAAACTTACTTTTGTAGACGGTGAACGRATTCTCTCCCTTGAGCACGAAATTCATGACAACACGAACAATTCTTCATGGACCAAATGATAGACACCACCACAATGTTGCCTTGCTATTCTCTTCAAGAATAAGAACCCGCATTGTGGGATCTTATCTCTTGGAAAAGAAAACCTTAGGGAATTGAGTTTGTGTGATTTTGAGATGGAGATAAACTTGTTTTACACCGAAAAACAACTAAAATACAAAAAATATATGTGTTTTAAAGAAATGAGGGAAGAAGGAGAGAGRGAGTAACCTCTCACTCTCCACCTCACCTCTTCCTAACAAAATTGCTCGGAAGTGGTGAATTGTTAGTTATGTTTGTAGATACCGTATTTCGTCCGGGTCATTTTAATTTTATTTGATATTTGTGATGCGACATTTGTTATTTGTTATTAAAAATACAAAATATAAAAATAACAAAAACTAAAATTATATTAAGTTGAAATTGAAATTATGGATTTAGAAAAGAAAATAGATAATAGATAATAGAGTTTTTTAAAATAAAAAATATATAAATATTTATGTTTAAATTCTCTTAATATATTTCCCTCACTTCCATATTTATCTTTTCCCCACACTCTCCCTCCATCACATTCTCCTTCTTCCCCACCAATTTCTCATTGTCTCCTTCTTTATTTCTTCCTCAAAATTCTCTCAGGGAGGAATCTTTTTCTCACATGTACAAGGACTATTCTACCCTTCCTTCCCCACGGATTTTTGGTTCAACTAGGGGATCTCCATAGGAAGGAAAAAATTTATATCTGAAATTTATTTATCGGGTGAGATTGCAAGGTCACTCTTCCTCCAAAATTTCGGTAGAATTTCACTAAAGGTTTGGAGTATTCTTTATCTTTCAATTCAGAAAATGTATGTCATCATGATATTAGTAGGAGAATTTAATTCTGTTTCTTTTATTTTATGGTAAAGAATTTCRTGGATGGAGGATGATTGTTCTAACATTTTTTCAGCAATTTTTTTTCTTCCTTCTTTGAAAGTCTTATGCTATTAATATTTCCTTCCATGTCTCTTGTCTTATTTTGTTAATTTTTTTCCGATCCATGTAAGTTGGAATTTGTTTAACTGATTTGCTAATTGGTTTTTCATGTCAATTCTATTTTAGATTTGAATGTATGAGAYATGCATTAAATTTTGTAGTTTAAATAATCTGCAGATAATTTGAATCTTGGCTTACTATATTTTATGGATTTTAGACCATATAATTATCTAATCTTGGGCCATGTTCATGCAGGCTTTTAAACGCAATTTAACCCAATAAAATCTCGTGCATCTAAATTTTAAAATTTCAAAATGCTTTCAAAATTTGAAACATTTAATTCTCCACCAAATTATTTTGTTATAAATCTAAAAAAATCATTTTGCTTACATAAAATGTAAAAAAATTTAAATGTTTCTAGTTTTTTTAAATATTAAAATTGTGAAACTGAAATTTTAAATATTAAAATTTTGAGATTGCAAAGCTTKGTAAATATTTCTAAATTTTACCTCAAAGAGATTCTGCATAGCTTTTTAATGTTTTTCAAATCTTCAATATTAAAGCTATAATCRTGAAATTTGGTAAATGCAATCTTCATACCTCAAGAGTTCAAAAAGATTTAAATATTTCTAATTTTAAATATAAAAATTTTGAAATTGCAGTAATGTTCTCTGTATAGGTTTTTTTCCCTCTTTCCTTTTAAAATTTCATAAATACGCTAATTTATTTCAAGTTAGTTTCTATAAAGTAAAAAAAAAAAAAAACTTTTTTGTTTCCGCAAATATAAAAACCAGATTTCAGAACTAGTASTGTTCAGTTTGTGAATTTTTTTTCTAAAACTCACAAATACATGAAAATTCTCGGGAATAAACTAATGTTCTCTTTATTGGTTTTTTATAAATTCCATAAATACACGAAATTCTCCTTTTAAAGTGATTTTTAATAGTTCAAAACGTTTTCCATAAAACAATTAAAAATAAATTTTAAAAACTACTTACAATTTTTTTAAAAGTGAACAAAATAAAGGGAGGTTGATTAATGTTCTTTTTTTGAAATTTGTTGAGTTCTTTAAATACATAAAATTTCTCCCAAAAATAATTTTTCATRTTTTCAATGATATTTATGACACCCATAATTATTAACCCATATTTTATTTCTAAAATGTGGATTAATAAACATGAGACATTTTAAAATAAAATTTTGTTGACCTTCAATAATTTAATAAATAGGATAATAAAAATAAAATGTTGGCAACTATTTTCGCGGGTGTTGTAGGGTGCTAGTACCTTCMCTACTCACAAATGACTCCCGAACTCGATTTAATTTATGCAGACAAATTTATCTTTCTTCTAATTGGGTGACCAATCACACCCYCAACATAATTGGTGGCGACTCCAAAATTCTTTTATTTAAGACTCTTAAAAGAGGACGTCGGCCGCTCCGCGTCGCGATCACGTTGCGACAATGTTAATTAAAATTAACATAATTAACAAATAAAWATATTTCGATTTAATTATAWTTAATTTAATAAAGAAATTAAATAATTAATTAAATTAAAATTGAATTGAATTAATAATTAATTAGATCTTAATTAATTAATTAATTAAACATAATTTAATTAAATCATATATCATTAAATCAATTAATATTTGAATCATATTGAAATATACATTTCCCTCATCACCTATAGTATTTAATATGAATATAATTCACATTAAACTTTAACCTATAGTTTTAATATGAATTTTATTCACATTATTCTCTCATGATATATAGTTTTATAATGTATCGTCATACATTATATTAAATTGTGTCATACACAATTACCTCAAATTACATTTAATCAAATTTGAACAACTCAAATTTCTTCCAATACTTAATGTTCTTAATTACCCTCTACGAGCTAGTAAGGGGACCTAATGTACCTATAGATCGGAAGCTCTAATGTTACGAGATTAACTGGTTAAACTCATTAACCACCTTAATCAACATATCTTAACTACGGTTTACTCCACTAAAAACTAGCAGCTGAACTCTTCTCACTATAGAATATTTATGTGTCCACGGATATCCACCATTTACGGCAAGTCAACCCTTCACAAGTGTTTGTAACCACAGATGGGTCAAAGTACCATTTTAACCCTGTGTTACATCTTACACCTTAAGAACCATTGATCCTCTAATGAATAACCCGATTATGGTCCAGCCAATAACCGGAAGTCCCTCTYGGRCCAGTAAGAAGGTGGGGCCCCTTGTTCAAGTCCCGSAGTCAGAACTAAAAGGAACACTCATCTACTCCCCTAAAGTTGTGGAGGAGTGAATTCTATCTTGTAAAATTTTGTTTCCAGCTCCCCATTCGGTCTCGTCCCCAAAATGGTAGGAATATTGAGTCGGCGACTTGAGCCACTCTCGCCTATACAGATCAAMGAACGAGCCCTCACGGGCAGGAGTTCATAACTCACTCGGGATTGAGAATGAGTTGTCTGTTCATCCTATGAAATAGTATCTATTAGTCAACKGTGTTACATCTAAAGATTGRCTATTTCACGGTCCAATCTTATACAAACTCATTATATAGGATACCCCCACTCGCATGTCTCCACACGAACGACCTGGATTGGGTCGTTTGTAACATTTACAAAGTGGGTCGTATCCATAGTGTTGCCAAGATAAGATACGCAACCTTATCCATATAACTATAGACCCTCTGGGTTATTCCGGAGACATTACCACTTGTATATCGAGGATATATCAAATATATACCTAGTATATATACTGTCCCGGTTACATGATAATAACCTTGCAAGGATACTGTCTCGGGACATCACCGTTTTTTCTCACCAAAATCSCGCCTCAACCATCTCGTGATAGTTTTTCACTGTCATTGAAAATTTGATTTTCGTGACAGTTTTTAACTGTCATAAAACAAAAAAAATATCCGAAAAGTTACTTTTTTTTATGACAGTTTTTTTTACAATTTTTTCCCTCCAAACTTTTTTACYGTTCACAACTGTCATGGAAGACCAYTTTTCTAGTAGTGTTGGATGTTTAGTTTATTGGATTTGGACAATGCAATGATGTAAATTCAACAACTAATTCATTGAATATAAAAAACCAAACTTTATTGAATATACATTTGTTTTTACATAAATACAAACTACGAGTTTAGTGCAACACACCAAATACTCACTACTACAAAATATGAAATAGACTACACTGTCTTTTAGACATTCAACTACAATTTTTCATAAACCCGTAATCTAATGGTCTATATGATTGATACTAGATTACTTTTGACTATGAGTTACGATCTAAAATTTYCTTTTACACCATGTTCCAGAAAATCGTAGTCTATAGACAAGATATTAGTTGGATTTAGACCACGAGTTCTTAACATCGTGGTTAAAATGCCAACTGTACACCACAGTGAACAAAAATTGTGGTTATAGATCGAATCTTTGTTAATTGTTAAATCATGTGTATAGRCCATATTTGGTATTACTTAATATTTCAAATAAAAAAAGAGAAAATAATAAAAATCAATTTATAAAATATTGGTCATTTTTAATTAAAAAAAGTTTGCAAAAAAAAAAAATCCATTTTTCTTTATTAAAATGGAGGAAACATAAATAATAAACGAGAATGTTACCAAATGGCCCGTAATGATCGCAAGTGTGGGCGTCTGATATTATACTACACTGCATCTTGTAGCAGAAAATGYTTACCGCAAGTGCACGGGTCAAGTTTTAATAAAAGAGATAAGTAATTACCGATATTGTCCATTGGATTGGGTTTCTAGTCACTCAAGTACTACAGATATTATTGTCCAATTTTATCTAGAGAAACAATCAAGAATTTCTTTTGACACACAAAAATCAAATAACTAAGCGAATAAAAAAACTCAAAAGAAAACTCTTATGGAGAACGAGTCCTAGGGAAGTGATTTCACCAACTGAACCTACAAGCGGACAAATTAAACATGTCAAGATTGAATATGCAATTAATCTGTAAGTCAAGAAATCAATTATCATAATTGTCTCTCCCGAGCACAATTAATTCTCCCACTTATTAAGAAACCAATATCCCTATCTAATTTCATTAACAAGCAGGGCTTTAAGTATTAGTCTTTTAACAACCTCTAAGATAATTCTAAACCTCACGGTCTTAGAACTACCCCAGTCATGCATTCAAGATCCAATCTAAGCCACCTCTACCGAGCGTCAGATTCAGATTTAGTAACAATTWATTCATGATCAAGAGATTAAAAGCATTAAGCGAATAAATGCACAAATAGATTAAAAACAAATCAATAAAGACAATTGTTAATAAATCCAACTCATAAATCGAGCGGCTACGTCAATCCCTAGAACAAGAAGATTAGCTACTCATGTTCACGAAAATACAATAAAATCCCACAAAGAATTTCATAATAATCTAGAAAAGATAAGGGAAAGGAGAGAAACTAAAGTCATAGTGTCGATTGACCGTCCCCGACTCAATCTCCATGATCACGAGTCGTCGAAAATTGTCTCCTCGCCCTTTTTGCTTCAAATCTCGAGCCAATCCTGTCCAAATTCCAATTATCCAATATGAGAACCCCCAAAAATCCTTAAAAACGGCGCGCTCACGCTTTACTTATGTGAGGGCATCGCTACAGCGCCATGGCGCCATTAGTGAGCACCATAGCGCTGTCCCAAAATTGTGACGGACGAGCAAGTTCGTAGCGCCATGGTGCTACAAGACAGCTGCGGCGCTGTCATCAAGGATAGAGGCCCAAGCTTTGTCTGCAGGCGCCATGGCGCTGTGTACTGGCGTTATGCCGTTGCTTATTCTGGAATTTGCTCCCAATTCTGACCTGCAGGAGCCATGGCGCTACATGATRGCGCTGCGACGCTGATGTGGCTGAATTAAGCTCCTTTTTTTCCCTCTAGCTTTCCTCTCAATTGATTGCTTATGCTCCAATTCTTTCTAATGGCTTGATCTTATAAAAACATCAGTTATGCACGTAAATAAGCCATAAATGACCGAAAATTGTTAAATAATTTCCACCTGAATGTCATGAAATATGGTGTATCAAGTACACTATCACATCTGCTCATTTATTTTTGTATATAAGCAATTAAATTTTAAATTTTGAACATAAATTTTAATTTTTCGTCAAATTTAAGAAGATGATGTTTTTCCTAAGTTCTAGCTGATGGAGGTGGAATCTAAATTTGATCTAACTAAATGTTTTATGTATGCTGTTGAAATTGGAAAGCAAATGACTCAAATATTTTTGTTCATCATGTCTTTAGGTAAATCTCTATCACTAACACATAGCAAACGGGTAGTGTTTTGTGTACTTTTCTTGGGAGTTGAGTCTAAAATTTATTTATTTTTTATGTTGAAAAATTGTTGAGAATCTAATTTTAAAACTTATTTATTATCCATAGTTTATTCTCTCCCCACTAGCAACATTGATGAATTTGGAAGGTACGTAATTCAAAATTTTTTTTCGTACTTGGCATTAGCAATGAACAACTAGTTGATTCTTTTTATTTTTTATTTTTTTTAACTCATTCCTATGGCACAATTACCATCTAGCATTAATGGCTTAGGTTGACCCTAAATAGTTAATATATAAACTAATTACTTAATTGATAGGTAATTAATTTTAAACTTAGTGTCTGACTTGATTCATTTAACCAATGAAGTAACTAAAAAATAAGGGAAATTTTAGAATATAATTTTGAATCGATTTCTGTTTTGTTTTGTTTATTTATTTAGTTTTAGTATAAAATCTATTTTTGTTAAGATTATATAAAAATCTTAATTTTAAAAAGAATGTAAAAATAAATTTAAAATAAGTTTTTGAAACCTAAATTCAAATTGATTTTAATTAATGCCAAATTTTAAATTAAAGATTAAAAATTGAAATTTCAATCTTACTCCTAAATTAAAGATTAGTAGTTCACCCAGGTGAGGAAAAAAAAAATTGAAGAAGGGAGGAAAATAGTACAACTTTGAAATATTTTGTTCACTTGATCAATTTTTTTTTCCTACTTATCTTCTTTTTACAACAACTACATTCTCTCCCCTCKTTACAACTTCCTCACTTTTTCTCCTTCTCTCTTTAAACCCCAGCCTCCACCCTTCCACCTTCTTTCAATCTCCATACCCACCACGAACCCACACTCTGGTGACTCTCTACATCAGATCCGACGACACCCACATCAGATCCGGCACCAGCGACTCCCCACAGCAGATCCGACGACTCCCCAACAGAAGTAAACGACGACACCTGATGACGAGGTACAGTGGTAACGCTTCAACGGATAGGAATCTGCAGGCGAACCAACCTCTTCTCTGGCTACGCTTTAATGCTTCAATGGATTTCCAGTATTCACAGCGGCGACTAGATTTACAACGCCCGACACCCACGGTGACCCACAAACAGATCCGTTATACCCATATCTGACAACTAGACCATATCTAGGGAGTAGGTGAGTAAGGTAAGCGACTCTGAAATTTTGGGATAACTGGAATGTATTATGATAATTATTTTGTATCTGAACTGTTTGATTCTAAAATATAATTCTTATTTGTGTTTGTGATTATTAAATTTGTGGGTATGATTTGGTATACTCGATTGACTTATGGTTAAGTTTATGATTCTAACATACCATTTGTATTGAAATTTTGAGATTCTTAATTTTTTTTACTCTAAAAATATGTATATATTTGAACTCTATATAGTTTTGAATCTATTTTATGCATATTTGGATGGATTATGATATGAAATTTTGTGTAATTTGATATATGGGTTATCTGTGGTCTCGAAAAATTAATTATGTWGATAATTGATTTGTTTCTGGTTGCAAAAATTTGTAGTTATTTGGATATTTCTTGTTGTGAGATTTTGATTAAAAAATTTTATGGATATGTTAAATGTATAAAATATGGCAAGAGTTTAAGTTTTGGTTATGAAATTTTATGTGTATTTRGATTTTTTATGATTTGAAATTATTTGTGGGTTCTCTTTGAAATTCTTAGTATTGTGAGTCTTCAAGTTTGTGATTTTTAAATTTTGTGAATATTAGAGATTTGAAATTTCTTAGTTTTAATTCACAAATGATTGGATTTTTTAACTAGTTATATTTGGTTTGATATTTTATTTTATTTTATTTAATAAAAAGATAAATAAATGAGAATAGAGTATTGTGCTTGCATAGAGTTTTAGCTCCTATACAAATACATGAATATTCAATAAAATCTTGGATTAAATCCACCTTTTAATAAAATAAAGTTTAAAATGAGCTGCTTCAKCTTTTAAATGTGTTGTTAATATTTTGAATTTGTATTATTATGCCTAAATATTTGATGTATGTACTGTTAAAAGTGAGATTAGTGAATTCTAATATTATAATTATTTTAAAAATATTTTTAACAGATTATTCAATCTGTATTTGTAATATCGATAAATCTTGGATGAGAGCCTATAGACTGTGAAAGCAATATAAGTTGGGTGTGAAAGAGTTAATAGAATTTGCTCATAGTCATATTGATGATTCATCTAGAATTTGTTGTCCATGTTTAAAAATGTGGAAATATTGACATGCATGATGAAAAGAAATTAAGAATCATTGATTATTAATGGAATTGACTTTAGTTATACTACACGGTTCATGGTGAAAAGCTTCTTGAAAAGTCATATGGGAATAGTAAAAAAAATATGGACACATGTCAAAGTTTTTAAGACTATAATGTTAATGAGACAATCGAAATGGTGGAAGCATTGCAAGATGAATTTTACAAGTCTCCAAAAAGTCTTGAAACTTTACGTAATGGCAAAAAAGCCTCTATATAAAGATTGTAAAAAATTTACCAAGTTACCAACATTGATCAAATTGTATAACTTGAAAGTTAAATATGAGTGGAGCAACGTAAGTTTCACGGAGCTATTGGAGTTGATAAATGACATATTAYCAAAAGAAAAGGGACTTCCAAGTTCAATGTTTGAAGCAAAGAAGACATTATGTACATTAGGATGGGATTATGAGAAGATTCATGCGTGTCATAATGATTGTTGTCTTTATTGGAAAAGAATAYGTGGGCATGAATAAATGTCCAATATGTGTTGAAAATACATGCTCAGYGTATTTAAAACATGGAAGAAAAATATCTTATCTTGGTCATAGACGATTTTGACATCGTAGTCATCCTTACAGAAAACAAAAGAAAGCGTCATGGCAGGGTGTTTCCACCTACRAAGGAAATGGCCCATTAAAGCTTTGGAAGCCCTAGCAATCTTGGAAGGTCTCAAAGCATTAAGTCAATCCCTTACCCTAGAAGCTGGAATCAAAATTGAGGTGGAATCAGATTGTCTGGAAGTAGTGAACATCATCAATAAATCGTCCATGGAGCTCACCGAAGTTTCTCTAATTGTTGAAGACATATGGAAAGAGGTGGAATCCTTGCCAATTGAAGGATTCAAGCATCTGCCGAGGAAGGCTAATGGAGTCGCTCATGGGATAGCAAGGAGAGCGTGCGAAGAGGGATTCTCGTCTTCGTGGAACCAGTTTTGCCCTACGTGGCTGTCTGCTTTATTGGCCGCTGATTGTATTTAATTTGTTTTGTTGTTCTGTTTCAAAAAAAAAAAAAAAAGAATTACCTGATGAAAAATAAATGTAGATAGTGGATTCTAAATCAACAATCCAATTGAGAATCTTATTCTCCAGAAAGAAAGCAGCAAATCAAATTTACTTTTATTTGTATATTAATTCTTATTCTCATAGGGGTACTTTGAAAGTTCCTCTCTTCAGGACTATCTTAGCTATTTTAGAAATAATTTTCTTTTATAGCTTTAGTCCTTTGGTTTCTATTCTTGGATTCTATACTTCTTAATCTCGAGATGGTTAAGATAATTATCTAAATTTGACTTCTAAGGACTTCAAAACATCTGGTATATTGTTGTCCTGTTATTTATCTTTTTAGCTTAACATCTAATATATTGGCAAAAAAATATGTTCAGGCCATTTAATTTTCTTTGATCTACTAATCATATGCCTCTTGAACATTTCAATTAGAATTAGCAACAGGTTTTTTATATCATTYCCCAATTAAGACAACCTTGAGCTGTTACACTACTATTAAAGTGTTTGAACTTACGTTTTCCAAAGTGATACAGTTTTCTCACTTTGATATCAGTAATTAAAAAATTGAGAGAACTAAACATAATGTTGAAATATTAAAAAATAATTATTAAAAATCAATATACATTCAATTTCAGCATAGAAAAGCAAACAATTTGATAAATGAACCCTATAAATCATTTCTGAWGCTATGGTACTCCAGTGAGTCAGAACAAGTGCGGTCGTAGGATAGGTCAAGTGTTTCTTAACTGAAGTTAGAMAATCTCAACCTACTTTTATACCAAAATAACTCTTCTTTCTCTAACATTTACTTACCATTAATTTGGTCAAAGATATCATTAACAACTTTAATGAATCTTTTGTAAGTGTGACCCATAATTTCATAYCCTATAGTTCCATCCCAACAAGTGTCGTTATAGGGTAGGTCAAGTATTGGAACAAAACTACAATTTTATCCTTATAAGGAGATTCACCCTACTATTAACCCATGTAAACACCTTCCGTAGGGGGACGGTCCAAAAGTTGCCGCGATGTCTTGGATGGATCCCATGGTGTGAACCAATGATGGAGACCATAGGATGTGCTGTCACATATCCTTCTCCSACTCACTATTTTGAAAATAGGGATTTCTACTACTTGGACAAATTAGGCTAATCTCATTTATYTAAGTCACCAATCTACCTGTATATTGGTTTGGTTTATTTTAATGTGAATTGTCAAATTTCAAACTAYTTTAAAACCTGATCACATTATGAGCCTACTTAATGAAGAAAAAATAAAATTTGATTAATTCAACTCCCAAGTCAGTTYTCACATAGAGGTATTCCCTTCCGACGTCAGCTTAAGTAGCTAGTCTAGTTAGAACCTTCTTTAGACAGAGTTCTCTTATTATCAATTTTTATTTATGTTAATTAATTTTTAATTAACTATTAATAAATACATTAATGAACTAATTTAATTACTAGGTGTGTTTTTAATCCTATTAAAAACTAATTCACTTGAAGATAATCTCAATTTTCTAAATTAAAATTTTAAACCCTTCTAACAATATGATTAAAGATTATCCTAAAGTTAATTTATTGCTCAATTCAAATTTTAAACCATTTAAAGATTTGAAATAAATAAAATATCTACGAGGAATCATCTAAATATATTTTTCCAAATATAACAAAATCATTTAAATATTTGAAATAAATAAAATACCTAAAAGGAATCATCCCAAATACATAATTCAAAATTTAACAATTATACACAAAATTATAATAATGCATGATATATATATATATATCCTCGAATAGTAGGATTTAATCTAAATGACATACTTTATGSAACACTTAAAACAATTTAAACATACATCAAACATGCATAATGAAATTAAAAAAAAAATAAAACTAGCAAATTTGACCGATATAATTGGCATATCCTATAAATTAAAGAACTTAAATTCAAAATTATAAAATTTGAATTTCCATATCATATCTTGGTCTTSAACTTGTTGGCCTGGTTCATCAAAAAATTTAGAGTTTCAGAAAACTATAAAATTTGTCTTTTCTTTGTAAGGGTACAACTATTGTTGCCTTTTTATACAGCTTGGCCGTCGGATCACTGCTCCATTAAGAATCTTCTATTTTCTTTGCCAAAAAATGATAGAGGATTCTAACACTGGGTTTTACAATTRAACAAAAAGAAAGTAAAATTTAATGTCAATATGCCTAAACGATCAATTTGCAAACCACCACATATCACATATATGATTGGATTAAAAAATACCCACAATCACAAAGTTTTAGTTCTCAACAAAATTGAATGACCGCTCTAATACCAAGTGTAGGAATGAACAATTCATTTTGTAGTAGAATTTTGATTTTCTAAACAATTTAGAAATATAAATTGAGAAAATTACCTTTGTAGAATCCTTAATTTGATGCTTCACATGATCTTTCTTGCTATGACTCGAACAACGGACCAAGTGTAACGTCCCAAGCCTAGGATTCAGAATCCGGATTCGACACCTCTTTGCTCATCTTATGATTGAGCCACCGAAAAGAAAGGTGCACCTTGTTAGTACAGGTAGTGACTATCAATTCTTTTAAGCATTTCTTGACCGTTCCTCAATAGTCTCAAGATCTCTCTCATTCGGATGTGGTATCGGTTCATTCATGTACCCCTCCTCTCTACTCGAGTGTCACACCAAGGTTGGTGGAACTCCTTGAAAGAAACAAAGACGAACTTTTTCCTCCAAGACTTATGAAAAAATGTGGAGAGAATTTTTCTCATATAAAAGTGTGCGACTTTAGCTTACCCAAGGGTCCTATTTATAGGAMTTACGGTGAATCTTTTAATATCTCATATATTAAAAAAATTTGAAGAAGAGGGAGGGGAATGAGGGTTTTTCTCTCCCGAAGGGTGATCACAGACAAAATCGATTAAAGTTAGTGTTGGAGAAGATTATATTTCAAATAGTCAGTCTGTCTTTCTTCCCGAGGGTGATCATGAATAATATAGTGATTGGCCATGAATGTATCCACATGAMAATGAAGAAGAGGAAGGGGAAGGAGGGTCACTCAGCTYTCAAACTTGACATGAGCAAGGTGTATGATAGAGTGGAGTGGGGTATTTTGAGATTTATGATGCAKAAAATGGGATTTCATGCTGGGTGGATAAAAATCATTATGGACTGCATTAGCACCCCCTCCTTCTYGGTATTGATCAATGACGAGGCCGAAGACTTCATTACGTCCCATAGAGTCCTTCGGCAAGGAGATCCCCTGCCTCCGTATCTATTTCTCATTTCTGGGGAGGGGCTTTCGGTGCTTATTCATCGTGCTCATTCTATTGGACGGATCTCAGGTATTACTATATCTCCTAACTGCCCTAGCATATTTCATCATCTTTTTGCAGATGATAGCATTCTTTTCTGCATGGTTAAGATTACACAACTATATGCTATCAAAATTCTTCTTCTTGACTATGAGAAAGCTTGAGGGCAAAAGATAAACTTTGAAAAGTCTATTTTATGGTTCTCGCTAAATGTGTACAATGATTTTTATAATTATTTGCAATCTGTGGTGGGTATGAAACTAGTCCAAAGCTTGGAGGATTATTTAGGGCTTCGTTCAAGCCTTTCTCGAGCAAATGCAAGGACTTTAAATCCATCAAGGATAGGGTGTGGCGTGCTGTCCAAGGGTGGAAAGAGAGTTTTTTCTCTAGAGGAGGAAAAAGGAGTGTTGATTAAGAGTGTTGCTCAAGCCATCCCTCTGTATGCTATGGGATGCTTTAGACTCCCAAAGGTTTTTTGTTCGGAAATGGCTCAAGCAATGGCTCGGTTCTGGTGGGGGACAACAGATTCTAAAAGAAGAATCCATTGGGCTTGTTTGGATAAACTATGTAGGCCAAAAGAATTTGGTGGTTTAAATTTATGGGACATTGAAATGTTCAATAAAGCTCTTTTAGCAAAACAGTTTTAGAGATTTTTAAAACATCATCATCTACTAGTCTCCAAGGTTATTCGAGGCATATATGCCACAGAAGAGCATATCTTAGATGCTAAAGCTGGTCCAAAATCTTCRTATTTCTAGCAAGGCCTTATGTGGAGTAGAGGTCCCCTAATGAAAGGTTTGAGTCACAACTACAAAATTTGGTTTAAACCATGGTCATATGACCGTAGTCTATTTTGATAGACCATGGTTGCTTGACCGTAGTATATAGGTACTATAGTATTATGGACCACGGTTGATGTTAGTCGTGGTCTATTATATAAACTATGGGTAACATTAGCCGTAGTCTATAGTATAAACTACCGATAACATTAGTCGTGGTCTGTAGTATTATATATCACGGCTGACGTTAGTCGTAGTCTATAGTATAAACTACGGCTAACGTTATCCGTAGTTTATAATATTATATACCACGACCGATGTTAGCTGTAGTCTATAGTATAGTATAGACTACAGCTGGAGTTATATGCGGACTATAGGATAGACTACAACAAACGTAAGTCGTAGTCTATAGTAGAGACCATGTCTAACGTCAACCATAGTCTATAATTATAGACAACGGCTGACGTTAGCCGTGGTCTATACTTACATATATATATTTTAATATCAATATATTTAAAAAAAATCTCAATATTAATATTATCAAAATAACGCAATAAAAATCTTACTATTATGGATAAAAACAGTCAATTAACAAAACGATGCTAACTTTGAGGAAAATAAACTTATGCAAACTTTTATATTAAATGAAATAAATGTATTCAACCAGAACATAGTTTAGCAGATTAAGACATATGTATCTAACCATAAGGTTGAAAGTTCCAACCTACCCTACATGATGTACCCAAAAATAAAGAAAATAAATAAATGTAAGTTTACACAATATAAAAGTAAACTACTCAAGCTCAGAACTAAAAATACTACACATGATGTCATTCATGAATGTGTTGTTGAACAAACTGCACTCACTCAATGCTTACTTCGTCAATCTCAGTTTGAGTATATGTCTTTTTTCTACTGAACTGCATGAGGAAAAGAACGCRACACAAAAAATATAAATGTAATTTAAGCAATTTCATACTAAATAAAACAATTATGCATTTATATCATACCAACTCTTTGAGTGATGTATCCTGCTTATCCATCAAAATATCTCTCATATATTTCATCACATAATGTCCACACTCAATAGATCCAGGTTGACGAGGACTCTACAAATAACAAGTAATGAGACRACAATAAAATTTAATAAATGAAATCAACTTTATTATTATAACGAAAAGGATAATACTTACTCTAATAGGAGATTTCCCTTGAGGAATATTTTTTCCAACAAATCTCGTTTTAGATTTAAATAACTTTATTGCCCTGTTTAAAAAAAATAATCAAGTCAACGCTAATATGAGCACAAATATATTATATATTAAACATAAGTAAGATAAGGTACAAAAATCAAAATACTTACATGTTGATAAGATATTCTGCATCTTGATTAATAGCACCTCGAAGTGAATCTAATAAATATACGATATCTGCATATAAATATAATACAACGAGTACCCAATGATATATGCACAAAACAATATAATTATTAAAAAAATAATAAAATATTGTAATAATTATAAATTCCAAAAAATAAAACACATACCCAACATTTAATGGAACAATGAGCCACTGATTACGTTTAGCTGCAGCCAATCTTGACGCTAAATACAACACACGTTTTTCAAAAGTACCAACAAGGCTACCAAGTGGACTTGGTCCACAAATAAATATTTGTCTATGCACCATTATGAWCTAACATGGCATGCAAGTAGCTAAAAACAAATAAAATCATTATTAACTTTGTTACATAACTGGATAAGTATAGAAACATATTATTAAAAGTAAAAACTTACCCCATATARATTGCAATAACGTTAACTGGAATTTCTACCGYCGTACAAAAATGAAAAATATCTTCATCCAATATATGCGTTTTCATCTCTATGTAGTTTCACTTTTATTGAACCTGTTCTTRGCATCACTAATTTCGAATATTCAAATAGCGAGCTTAGTGATTCCGGTAGTTTATTTAGTTCATCAACTGATTGTGCAACGTTCTTTTTGGGAGTAGACAACTATCACACGAAATAAAATTACAGTCAACTATTTTCCATATGTTGAAATAATTAATTTATAAAAAATACCTTAACTTGTTTTGGGTAGATAACAAGATCACAAGGCCATGCTACTTCATATCCTACTACATCTTCTACACGTACGATAAATTCATTGACTGGAAACGGCAATAGACGATTCTCTAATGTAGCTATATCAATSCCCACTTTAACAATATCTCCTCCAATTGGCATGTCATATACTACTTCATTCRAGTCAGTTGTCTCGTACACATAGCCAGATGCTACTACCATCATATCAATATTCGTTGCCAATTCACATTTTTTCCTCTAAAGAGAMAAATATTTTTTAAAAATTGTATACGTAATGATATAATATAATATATGAAAATACAAATTTGTGAAATAAGAATATACCTTGTGAGTTGTTACATCCACTCAGATATTGGGGTGTGAGATTCTTGCTTCTCTAWCACTTGATAATACTTTAGTTTTGTTGAAACTAACTTTAATTGTTCTTCAAGTACAAAATTATATTGTTCCAAATTGCGACACTTTTCTTCTGATTCTATATTTTTAGCAAGCACCTGTTGATGTGTGTCAAAGCTTATATTATTATTAGGGGTACAAAAATATGAACTTGACAGAACATATTCTCCAAAGCCCTCACACGTCCACTGTGCTCATCTGTTCCCAAAGCTTGAGTTAATATATCATTCGATGATGGTAATATTTTCTTATTTGAAACTACTTGGGATAGGGCCTACAAAATGATAATACTAATATTATTATTTGTGTTAATTTTTAAATAAACAAATAAATATCAATTTTACCGTTTTAACCGCCATATTTGCAGTCTCTTCATCCAAAAATTCACGTTTGCTATTTTTTCGAGCATATGTCCATAAGTCTACTTTATCAAATTTTGTAGTATCTATCCCCTTGTCTTTCTTCATAATAAATAAATGAAATCAAAATAACAACTATCCCCTTGTCTTTCTTCATAATAAATAAATGAAATCAAAATAACAACTATTAAATGTAACATCAACTTTAATATATTCATAAATAATTAAAAAAATAGCATTTTCTTACCAACTCGCAATCATATTTGCGTAGCCTTTACGCAATAGTCGATGTCCATAACGATGTTTTGATCTTCTTTTACTTTGTTCGATAGGTAAATTCTGTAAATACATGTGTAAATTATTAATAAATAACATATATTTACACATTTAATTAAATTGAAATTTATACTTGAAACTCTTCGTCCAGTCTTRCCTGGATAAAGTTATTTCAATCTTGTTGACTAATGAAAGGATACAATTTCGGCGRATTCCTTATACAATCCAAATCATCCTTATTTTGATAGACAWATTGTCGTGCTAATAAAGATTTGATGTAACGCCCCCGAAATTCAAACAACCTAGTTGGAGCACGTTATTAAAACCTTCTATTTCAGCTCAACATCAACAAAATAAAATAACAACATTTTGCTCAACATTTCCAYGAACGAAACTTTATTAACTCTAAAAGTTTCAATACCATAACCAAAACAACTAAACATATCCAGAGTTCTCGAAAGAATAACGAACCGACATCTTAAAACATACTTAACCAAAAAAAATGAAACAAATTAACCTGCTGATCAAATAACAAATCTATTAAAACGAATCAACTCCGCTATCCTATCTAAAATAAAATGACGCAGCACTATATGGTCTTTCAGTCAAGTCTCTTCCTCGCCATCACCATTCCTGTGAGTGACCTCGTTACCTGTAAAATCTGGGAAAATGGAGGGGGTGAGTACAACAACTTGTACTCAGTAAGCAACCTTGATTTGAAAGGTCACGCACAAACAGCATGCTTACACATCAACAAAATGTCATGCTTGTCATTAACATCATGCGTTAAATAAAACTGAACAATTTATACATAAGCTTGACTAAACATGCATTCTACATGCCAAAACCCAATGCTGACATCACGACTTGCTCATTCTCTCTCATATTCCTCCAAGGCTTACTTCTTCGAGTCGCGTTGACCCCTGACCATCTATTCAGAGCCTCGTCACTTCTCTACGGCAYTTGGCGTTTGATCCCCAACCTTTACCCAAGGCCTCAAACTGATCGACCCTTGACGATCTATTCAAGGTATCAATAACATTGCAAGATATTGGTCCTTGTCCTTTCCCCACAAGTCCCYGATACTTGCCTTCCCTCTAAGATTCATCGCATCGACCCCCGACCATGTTGGGAAATTGAAGACCCTAAATAATTTCCCCTTCCACAGAAATATCCAAACACAACCAAAATATATGAAATTAGGAAGCAAAATTGAAAAAGCACAAGAATAACGACACAACAAATTATACTGGTTCACCACTAAGAGCTACGTCCAGTCTTCCACTCAGATGTGGGTAATTCACTAATAATTGTTTAAGGATTAGAATACAAAACTCTCCCCAAAAATATCCCCTAGAGGTCCCAACAAAAGCTCTATAGCTTCTAAGTATTATAACACACTATACTTAGGTACAGGAATGAAAAACACTCACTAAACCCACTGCATACAGAATCCTTTTCAACACTGCCCACAACCACTCAAGTCCCCTTTATTTGGATTCTGTACAAATGAAACCTTAACATAAAGGCTCTATTTATA
>NW_019104705.1:104887-125711 GCF_001995035.1 Momordica charantia
TTTCTTGATAGCGTCTAATACAAACGCTGCCTATAAATATAATGTAAATAAGTTCATTACACATCTTATAAAATAATTGAAAATAAACTTATATACAATTTAATTTACATATCTCAACCAACTCATAAACTTTGTTTTYCAACTCTTTTGGAACACGATGCCAGTCACTAAAAGTAATAGGAATGTGGTTGCGTGCACAAGCCCCTATATAACTTTGCATTTGTTTTGCATTTGCTCCGATAGGCTGTCCTCGAACAAAGTGCCACTTGTTTGTAAGGAGTGCAAACAAAGTCCCACATTGGATAGGGAAAGGGGTGATCCATGGTGTATAAGGAAGAACAATTATCCATTTGTATGAGGCCTTTTGGGTGAAACCAAAAGCAAAGTCGTGAGGGCTATGCCCAAARCGGACAAWATCATACCATTGTAGAGATACGTAGGATACGAGGGGTACCGTTGTCCTTAACAAGTGGTATCAGAGCCATGGAAACCTAACTATGTGGAGAATGAATGYTCGAAAGGCTGAACAAGAGTGATTTGCGGTAAGCCTAATTGTAACGCCCCGCGTTACTCAGGTTAGCTTGCCCCGAGTTCCGGAAAATTTTATAACAAAATGGATTTTTATTTATTGTTTTATTGATTTATTTCATAGTTATTTTTAATTGATTCATCAGTGATCTTATTTAATTTAAGTGTGACATCTCGACTRGTGTGTATTGTTACAGTTTTAGTGGTGAGTTAGTAGCGTGTAGTTATTTATCAAGTTACATTTAGCACGGAATTCCATTATGCGATACATGTTTTGGATCATTGGGCCAATTACGAAACTCTATTATTGGTTTGTTTTAACAAGGAAGGGTTGGGTAAGTGGGCCTTAAACATAGGGAAAAGAACCCAAGCCCAAAGGAGTTAAAAGTTTGAAACAAGAAAAGGGAACCCTAGCCACTTGTTCTCCTTTTCCCTTTTCCTCTCTTGTTGAAGCCGACAGCCCCCTCCCTCAATTTCTTCTTCTTTTTCGGTTCAGCCATCTCCACCTTCCTCCTTCTTGTTCTCCGGCGAGACACCGAGCAGCCGCGCCTCCCTCGACCATACCTGCAACAGCTTCACGGCGGTGCGGCGATTTCTGGCGGGGACCCACGAACGTCGGCGCAGCAGCGAACGGCGGCGCGGCGCCTTCCGGCGGAGACCCACGAACAGCGGCGTTCCTTTGAACTCTAGCGGAGGCTTCGACGCGATTTCACGGCGGTTCCGGCAGTTCCATAGCAGCAGCGGCGCGTCTCCATCCTCGGGTGTTCCACAGCAGCTACGGCCAGCCCAGATCCACGATTTCATGGCGGTGTGGTGTCTCGAGAAACAGCAGCAGCATCCCCACCTCACTCCGGTGGCCTACAGCAGCGACGTTCTTCGGTAGTTGCTGATTTGGTGCGTTGCCCCTGCTGCAACTCGTGGACAGCAGCGTTACAGTGGCATTCGGGCTTACCCACACCCGTTCGAAGCCCGATCTAGGTTACCCACACCTATACGAAGTCGATTTTGGGGTAATGAGTCGTTTGAACCCTCTTAGAATTGAGTTTGAAGGCTGAATATTATATGTAACNAGTCGTTTGAACCCTCTTAGAATTGAGTTTGAAGGCTGAATATTATATGTAACCTGCTGTTTTTTCTGTTTTAGTGCCTAGGTGTGAGATCGACGCCAAACTTAAGAGCGCGGTTGTGTGTAAGTAGCACCAGGGGGCGAGTGCGTGCGTTATTTACCTTTAACGGAATGTTCTTGATGCTGTTTTTTTTTTTGGTTTTTCTTGCTAAAATAATTTAAATAAGCATGTAAGGATTGTTGGTTTGAATTGTGAATTCTAGCGATCTTGTTGCCGTATTTCTATTATTTAACACTTTTAAGGAAACCTGTTTCCTATTCTTGTTGTTGTAGGTGATTAGTAGATTCTGATCTGTTGTAGTTAGAAGTAATTGGCTCATGACGTTGTGATAATGGGATGTAGATGAAATGCTAGTTTGGTTATATCGATAATTTAATTCATATTGTCTGGTTGTGAGCTGTTGGATGAATTTTGTTTTTTAACGTGGAAAAGCATGTTTGTAACGGTGCGGTGATTTAGAATGTGGGGGGGTTTATTTGTTGGTGGTCACGGAAGGGTTAGTGAAGTGGTGGAGGGTGAAGGGTAAAGGGACGGGTTGATGGACCGTTAACCCTGAGTGTACTGACCGGGAAAATGCATATAAATCGCTTGGAGGTTCAAAGCCTTGAGTAGTGGCCTTGGGGATAAATGACAAGGCCAGACGTCAAATTTTCTGTAAACGTGTATTGGGGTCTTGGGGATAAATGTCAAGGACCAATACGCTGGGAAGTCATCGGTACCTTGGGGATAAACGGCAAGGACCGGTGCACAGTTCAGGCCTTGGGRATAAATGGCAAGGCCGAACGTCAAGTTTCTGGAGAGGAGTATTGAGGCCTTGGGGATAAATGTCAAGGGTCAATACGACTCGAGGAGTTAGGCTTGAGGGATTAAAGAAGAGTGKAGCTTGCGAGGTAGTGGTGTTTGGCCTTGGGAATAAATGGCAAGGTCGGACATCAAGTACTGGAGAAGGAGAAGGTACGGTGACTTGGGAATAAATGTTAAGCTATTTGTTCGCTATCTCTCTCTGCTTATTTGTTTGCCTTGCTCTTGTTTTGTTCTAAATGTCAAGTTAATTGTTCGCTATCTCTCACTGCTTATTTGATTGCCTYGCTATTGTTTTGTTCTTTATGTTGGGACTGTGAGCATAATTTATTTTGTGCTAGTTAGGAAGTGCTACTTACGGAGTACCTTAYGTACTCACCCCCTTTTTCTTTTTTTTGTACCTTTATATGTTTCAGGTGTGAACGGGGTCGACCGCGGTGATGATGTGGAGAGGGCTGGACCGAGGAAGGATCACTAGCTTAGTTAGTGAGGATAGGGGGAAGGGTAGTTGGGTACGAATAGCCTGGAGATTTATGTTGTTTCTGGGTGTGAACCGCGGAGGAAATTTTGTATTCTTTAGAACTACTTTAATTGTTATGGATGTTGTTGGTAAACGCGTCGTTGTTGTCATTGGAGTTTAGGTGCACGGTTGTTTTTACTTATTTAATAATTTTTGCCACTGAGGTGATTTTGAGATGTTGTTGTTTTCTTTTAAATTGCCCACGGAGGGCGGAGTTCTGACAGTTGATGATATTTATATTTCTGTTAGAATGTATGGAAGTCGAAGCTTTATTTCATCTAAATTATTTTCYAGGAGGTTGCTTWTCTCGTGTTTAGAGTTAAGGTTAGCCAGAAGAATTATTTTAGCGTTGCCTAGGATGTTATATGAATTCTTGGGGCGTTTCACTAATAGTCCTTACGGAATGTTGGGATTTTCTCTACCTTTAAAAAGATTAGAGACTCGTGCAAGCGCACACGGTCACAAGTAATACTCGGAAGTAATCCAAGGTCGAATCCTCAGGGACTTGTTGCTTTTCAAAATCAAGTAATGCAGTGAAATAGTTCAAATATGCAATTGTGATTTAGGAAGAAAATAATGGTGAAATGTTGTTGTTTGGGGTTTTAACTATCAAGCAATTTAATGAAACTCAACCTYCTTGTCTCCTACCTTAGTTTTGATGCAAAACATGRAAAACACACTATGTTGGGAAAATGCACCAGGCAYAATTCCTGACTTTTCTTGGGATTTGAGTTCTACTCTTTCACTACCGCTTTTGGTTGCTGCAGAGACTAGGGTAACCTACAATCATATTCCTATGTRTGATTACWATCCTAGAGAATATCTACCARCTCATTTGCATTATGGGTCAGARGRCCTATTCCTAKGACCATATTTTATGCGCTTATTCYTAAGTCACATCCCATATTGGTTTCCTATTATTTTACCTAACTCACCTTTCCCAAGGTTGGGCTTTGGTGTATAAATCAAGTTCCCACCGGCCGAATGGAAAAAAAACGTAAAGAGAAGTTTTTAGAAACCAACCCAAAAAAGTGTCAGGCGCAATCTGGCCAAAATTCCGAGCGTGTTGAAAATCAAATCATTTGACTAAGGCATTCTACAAGGAGGTTGATAACGAATTTAGAAGATAATTAAATGAAAGTAAATGCACGAAAACATAAAGAAAGTATTTTTCATTGAATTTAAATGAATAAATAAGCCGTACAAGRAGTTCTAGCTTGACCCTCTTCTCTCTCGAGCGTGAGGGGAGTTGAAACTCGCTAAAGAACTTTAAAAGAATAGAATGAACAAAGAACGGAAGTAAGAAACTGAATTAAAAGCACTACGAAAGGTAAAAGCGTGAAAAACGAAGAAATGAACAACTAGAAYATAAACATAAACCCTAAAAAYGTGTTCTACAACTAGAGAGCAWCTAAAAGAAGATGAAATGAAGCTYGGAAGGGATCATTTGCTGAGGGATGGATGGCTTCCTTTTATAGCAYCATGGGTTGGTTGAAACTCCCCTCYATTTTAGGTGGAAAAGGGTTGAGATTCACCTAACCACCTCTCTTGGACTTGGACTCACGGTTTTGAACATGTGGGAAATGTYCTCCTTGCCCTTCATTAATCAAAACGTGCGTTTTGACAAATTGCCCTCCAAAAATGCGCCGGACGCAATTCTGCAAAAGACAGAATTCTGTTATTTTCTTCCAACTTTGACCGCATTTATCTAATATTTTTCCTAAAATACCATAGTTTGACTTTTATGCATAAATAATCTATGTATGTTCTACTTCAAGAATATGTGGTCCTTTTTGGCAAATARTAATGGGAAATGGGTAAAAAACGTGGTCAAACAGGGCTACCGACACATGTTTCTACAGTAAAAAGTCAACCCTAACACGGAACTTGTGGAAGAATCTCAAAAGCGAACAAAAAGTGCTCGAGGTGGAGAGCAAGGACATGCTCTATGCTCGGGTGACGAGCAAGACATGTGCCCTATCAAGTCATCAGGGTAGATTGATAGGGAGCCTATCATAGTCGGGTAGACTGATAGGAAGAATGAGGTATCTTTGTTCAAGGGGAGGAGATTGAGGGTGCGATATAACGATACCAGGTGTTCCCACAATGTTGGCCCGTGTAGTAAGTGATCTATCTAGAAGTGTTGGATAGAAGTAGACTCTCGTTGACAGCYGGGAATAGATGAATGCATGACTATCCTAGGCAAAATCAAGTGGCAYTTTGTTCGAGGGGAGGATTGTTGAGTTTGTAAGGAGTGCAAACAAAGTCCCACATTGGCTAAGGAAGAGAATGATCATAGGTATCTAAGARRGAACAATTATCTCCATTGGCGTGAGGCCTTTTGAGTGAAACCAAAAGCAAAGCCATGAGGACTATGCCCAAAACGGACAATATCATACCATTGTGGAGATACGTGGGGTACTTAGGGTACCGTTGTCCTTACCATTGTGGAGATCGAGGACGATGACAGATTAAGTGGGGGAGAATGTCTCAACCCTACTATAAAAGAGTGGATCGAGACCCTCACCAAATGTGCAAGCGTCAGCGACATGCATAGGTCACCTATCGGGCCATGATGAGGGTCGATAGTGAAATGTCGTGATACGACCAAGGAGGATGGTACATCACCTATCATATCCCAAGCAAGTGCACAAGAACGAGCAAGAAAAAGCCGAAGACGAAATAGGTAGGGTGCCTTCGAAAGAGAGAGGGACGGTGATTGCAGCTGATCTTCCACAATAGGTGGCCTAAATAGAAGTTGGCTCCACGAGTAGAGATCAAAGCCCAAATCACAGAGTGTGATTTGGTATTAGAGCCATTCTTTGTGCGTTTAGTCGGACAATTGGACAAAGCCAAGTTCAGATTGAAGACTCTGCAAGTGTGTCAAGAGTGGCAGTTTGGCAGGGCAGTTGCGTCAGTCAGTATCAGAGGTAGAAGGAAGAGTTAATGACAGACTTCTTGAGACTCAAATGATGTCGTTAGTAGACGTTCGATTGGGGTAGTCCATCCCGTCAGAAAGCAAGACCCAAGTACTTTGCCTAAGGCTTGGCGGTTCCGTTGTGAGTGGAAGCGACCAGAAGGCAGCGTTTACGATGCTCCCAAAAAGTTGTGGAGCTACCTTGAAGCCAAATGCGGAGTGAGCCACAAGAAGAAAGAGTTGCATGTTAGTGGTCTAAAAGTAGCCCGAGACTAAGTGCATGTGAGCAAGTTGTAGCGACTTTGAATGGCTCAAATTATCAASTTTGGAAAAGGAAGATGGAAAATGTTTTATATGTGAAGGGTTTTTATCTTCCTGTTTTTTCACTTGAGAAGCCTGAAGATAAAACTGATTTAGAATGAGAAATATGTCATAGAAAAGTTTGTGGCTTTATTAGACATTGTGTAGAAGAAAATATTCTAAATCATATTGGAGAAGAAACACATGCACGGACTATGTGGAACAAGCTTGAGTCGTTGTATGCCCCAAAAACTAGTAATAATAAAATGTTTCTGATAAAGCAAATGATGGCTTTGAAGTATCAAGATGGAACACCTATGTCAGATCACTTGAATACATTCAAATGTATCATTAATCAGCTTGCAGGAATGAAAATAAAGTTTGAGGAGGGTTATGGCTTCTTGGTACATTGCCGGACACGTGRGAGACTTTCAGAACTTCATTATCAAATTCAGCCCCAAATGGAGATAATTGTCCTTCCTTATATACCATGGATCACCCATTCCCTAGCCAATGTGGGACTTTGTTTGCACTCCTTACAAACCAAACAATATCGAATAACCAAACGCTCACTAGCTGAACATATACGAAACAAGTTTTGCATAATAGTCSGTCCTCTCGTGTTTCTCGTACAAATATCATCAGGTTGAGGAACGCTATCATTATCATCACTATCACTCTGGTGCTCCATTATCCTCTAAAAAATAAAATACAAAACAAATACATATGAGTACATTATATAATTATGCACCCTATATAATAATGAAAAATAAGATATTAATTAAATTATCTTTATTTGTATTATTATTCATAATCCATATACCATTACAATATGTTCTAATATATGACATCTCAAAGATGGCATAAATTTAGAAAATTCATTGGATACTAGTACTGTGTCYCGGACTTCATCACAATTATCATTATAATCATCATATTCTTTTTGTGGAATGTCAAGTACTATCGACCATTCTGAATCAACTAGATCATGTATATAAAAAACTTGTTTAGCTTGAGTAGCCATAATAAAACTTTCAGTCTTATGTCCAATTCGATTAATATTTACTAAAGTAAATCCAAGATCATCAACTTTTACACCATTTTTGCTTTCTACCCAATCACACATAAACATTGGAATAGAAAATATATTATAGTTAAGCTCTCAAATCTCCTTTATTATCYAGTACAATGACATATCAGTAATAACTGGATTCTTATCTTTAGCACTAGAAATTTGCATCGTTCTAGCCACTACATAACCCCGCTATTTTKAATAGCGCGCACATCATCTCGACTCTTTGTTTGATAATGACATCCATTAATTGTGTAACTCTCGTAGGTCGTTACTTCTACATGAGGACCATGCGCAAGTCATCTTAAAGTATTCGAGACATGATTTGTTTCATTTAACTTCTCTGACGAGATGAAAGATGAGATGAACCATTATTGTAAAGAATAATGGTAGGAAATATTTCTCAAATGAACACAAAGTGAGTACAACATCCTTTTGTAATACATCTAATTGGGATACTGACAGAACCTTATTGCATATTTTGTTGAAAAAGAAACATAACCAGAGATTGCGTACCTCACATGCTTAGGTAAAATTGATCGTATARCAACGGGGAACAATTGTTGCATAAGTAAATGACAATCATGAGATTTAAGTCCCACTAGCTTCAAGTCTTGAAGTGATACAAGATTTTTGATATTAGAAGAGTATCCTTCCGATACTTTGATTTCACTTAATGTTTTGCATGCTTGACATTTTTTATCTTTTGATAATGTATAACATGCAGGAGGAATAYAAGTAGTTTGTTGTCCAACTTTTGCTGCTAGTTCTGGTCGAATGTTTAATTTGACTAAATCCAATCTCGTTGCTCATCCATCTTTTGTTTTTCCACGCATRTCGAGGAGTGTGCCAATAATATTCATACATACGTTTTTCTCAATATGCATCAAATCTAAACAATGTCTGACATAAAGTTTTTCCACCTTTTATTCAAACATTGTTTTGATGTTTTCTTGTCTGAACCTCATTTGACATTTTTCTTTCTTTTACGACATAGAATATTACTTGTCTTACTAAAGATTTCTTCTCCATTCATTGCTTGAGGTGCAACTCCAAATTCATGAGTGCCCTTCGGAGTCACGAACAACCCACCCGAGACCGCCGGCATGCAACAAATCCATCCAAGTAGCATCAACGTTTAGTTTCCACAGGTGCTGCGTCGGGGGGGTCCAGCCGATGGTCCTAGGGAGAATTTTATCCTCCATGTTCAGGTTCCCTCCAAGATTTGTTGTGAACTCATAAATTTTACTTTCGGTAAAAGCCCTAATCTTCTGAGAGCAAGGTTGCTCAATTGTGCTGTGAACAATTTGGTTTCTGTATGTCCAAATACTCCATAGAAGAACTAGCCCTAATTGTCTTTTGTACTGGTCCGAGTCTCGCCAAATCTAGTCGAAGTAGTCCATTGTCGTCCATTCTGACAACAAAGAGGACACCCTTTTTTGGTTGAGACTCCTTTAGAGCTAAGATAAGCAAAGGTTGGGATAATATCTTGTATAATCTTCCAGCAGCAAAGCAAAATCTTGGGGGGGACTTGAACTTTCCAGAACCTCTTCCACCACATACTTATCAAGTCGGTATGTGATGAGGAAGCTGAATCAGATTCATAGGCGTTGATCCCCAATTTGTAAGCACTTTTCACTTTAAAAAACTCTTTCTTGTCAAATCCCCATATTATCTCGTCATTAGGGCCGTTCCTRCTAAGGGGGATATTCATGATTAAATCAGCTTCATCTTCCTGAAAGCAATTCCTGATGATCTCTTCATTCCACACTCCTGGCTCCCTTATTAGTGAAGCAACCTTCGAATTAGACAAAGAGTTGTGCACATAATTAGGCTTAAAATTTCCTAATCTTGGAAGCCAAGGTTCATCCGCTATATCCACATCGATCCCCGAACCAATTCTCCATCGATAGCCTTTCCTAAATAGATCACGGCCCCATAGAATGYTTCGCCAAACAAATGATGGATTGTTCCCCAAAATTAGCTTTGAGGAAGCTTTCATTAGGAAAATATCGACCCTTTAGGACGCTAGCCACCAAACTGGAAGGGTTCCTTAACAAATTCCAACTTTGCTTAGCTAACATTGCCTGGTTAAAGATACTGATGTCTYTGAAGCCCAACCCTCCTTGATCTTTCGGGATACACAGTCTTTTCCAACTGCGCCAATGAATCTTCCTTTCCRTGCCCGTCGYTCCCCACTAGAACCTAGCACACATAGAATTTATTTCAGCACAGAGGTTAAAAGGAAGTTTACAACAGTTCATTGTGTATGTTGGGATTGCTAAAGCTACAGCTTTAATGAGTACTTCCCTCCCTCCCATCGAAAACAACTTCCCTTTCCAGCCCTGAAGTGCTTTCCATACTCTGTCTTTAATATTGTTGAACACCTGCCTCTTGTTTCGTCCTGTTTGGGAAGGAAGACCCAAGTATTGACCCAGGCTCTCCGTATGATTCACCATCAGCTCCTGCCTTATCACCCCTACCATTTGCTCCTTGGTATTTTTGCTCACAATGAACATTGATTTGTCAAGATTAATGCATTGTCCAGATGATGCCTTTTCGTAAGATTCCAGAATCCCTTTAATGCTCCTGCAGTTACCTGTAGAAGCTTTGAAAAACAACAAACAGTCATCAGCATAAAATAAATGTGAAATGGGGGGGCATCGCCTATTGATTTTCAATCTTGTGATATTCCCTTTCTTTTCCTCATCATTTATAAGAGCAGAGAGCCCCTCCGCGCACATAATAAACAGGTAAGGTGAAAGTGGGTCTCCTTGTCGAAGTCCCCTGTTAGGTGTAAATTCATCACCCGGCACCCCATTTATCAGAACTGCAAACCGAACAGATTCCACACAATTCATAATCAGATCCACCCATCTATTTGCAAAGCCCATCTTTACCATGATTCCTCTAAGATATTGCCATTCCACTCTATCATAAGCCTTGCTCATATCCAACTTCATAGCCACTTCCCCCAACTTTCCATATCGCTTATTTTTTATAGCATTAATGCACTCAAAGCCAATGATCGCGTTGTCCGTGATACTCCTGCCTGGCACAAAGGCTGATTGGGTAGGGGAAATCACACTATCCATAACACTTTTAAGCCTATTAGCCAAGGCCTTGGCAATGAGCTTATACAGTACATTGCAAAGACTAATTGGACAAAGTCTTTCATTTCCTGTGCCTCTTTCTTCTTTGGAATTAGGACTAAATGAGTCTAATTGATTTTACCTAAAGGCTCTTTATGATTCAGAATTTTTAAACAAATATCTATTGTATCATTGCCAACCACAGTCCAAAATTTCTGAAAGAACATTGCTTGAACCCCATCTGGGCCAGGAACCTTGGAAGGGTGCATTCCTTTTAGGGCCACTTCGATTTCCTCTCTTGTAAAATCCTTGGCTAGTATGGCATTTTGACTATCGCTAATACTCTTTTGCACACACTGAAGAACTCTATCATAATCTCACTCTGTTGGCCTGGTGGAAGAGAAGAGAGATTTAAAATAAGCAGTTGCGACACCTTCAATGTCTTCTCTTCTGTCTCTCCAAACTCTTTGATCATCAAAAATTCCCTCAATTCGGTTTATTTTCCGCCGCTGAGAAGCCTTAATATGAAACTATTTAGTGTTCCTATCTCCCCAGTGAAGCCAATCTTCTCTTGATCTTTGTTTCCAATACAACTCCTCTTCTTTTAGCARAGTCCCCAGGTCCTTCTCGATCTCCAGCATCTCCTCTCTCCATCTAGCCCATCTAGTTGGCGAAGTCTTTCAAGCTCTTTCTCCTTATACGCAATAGCCCCTTTAAGAGATCTGTTCAATCTAATTTTATTCCACTCATTAAGCCGAGAGAGGCACGAACAAATTTTTGCTTGAAACGCCTCAATTCCAATCCCAGGCAAGGATCCCCAAGTCCCTGTAATAATGTCCCTACAGCCATCAATCTGTAACCAACTCTCCTCAAATCTTATCTTCCTCTGCTTGTGACATGTCCAAGCGCGTGGCAGTTCAAAGTCCCAGGAAGCTAAAATGGGCCTATGATCTGAAGAAAGCAGTTCAAGGTGTGTGACCTTAAGATTTAAACACTTATTAAGCATGCTCTCGTTAATAAGGAACCTATCYAGGCGTTCCCATATGGGGCAGCTGTTAGATTGGTTATTACACCAAGTAAAAGGATCTTCCACAAAACCTGGATCTATCAAGGCACAGGAATGAATCACGTCTCTAACCCCCGCATCTGGCTCTCATTCCTGCACACCCCACCCATCTTTTCCGTCATAGACACTATCTCATTAAAATCCCCTCCGATAATCCAAGGTAAATCCATCATTCGCGCCAATCTTTCTAAAAGTTTCCATGAAGCCGATCTCTTATACGTGCAAGGGTTTCCATAAAATCCAGTAAATCTCCACGATCCGTACTTATCTGTAATAATTGAGTCTATATGTCCCGGTGACATAGACTGAATCCTAACATTTGAATCTGAGTTCCATAATAGCATAAGACCTCCACTTTTCCCCGTGCTAGCAACACTAACACAACAATCGAAACTAAGTTCCCGTTTTGCTCGTCCTTCTAAAGTTGGATTTCCTTTTGTTTCAGAAAGAAAAACCAACTGGGGTTGCGATCTGCGCACTAAATTGCGCAACGTTCGGAATGTGTCAGGGTTCCCCAAACCCGGAACATTCCAGCACAGACTTTTCATTGCGACCGGCGGGGCTGCTTTCCAGCCACCGCCGATTGATCATTATCGTCATTCATCAAGCACCTTTTTTTGGTGAACACCATTTCGTTATCCTCACAACTCATTCTTTTTTTACCAAGAATCTTGTTTTCTAGTGTATTAACCATATTTTCCTCAGTGTACCTCACTTGTCTTTTCCATTTATGAGTTGAGCCATTCCCAACATCTTTATGGGGGTAGCACACTGGGCAACTCCAATCAGAATTCCAGACTCCGTATAATTTCCGTGGATATCACTTTGAGCCAATAAGGTGTTTTCACCATCCGTTCCTATCCCTTTTCCAGAAAATTCAGATGGTTTCTTACTTCCTTTCCCTTTCAAAAAACCTTCTGGGTTGTTGCTTAAATCCGCTACATTTGATTGTGCCTTAAGTGTAACCCCCTCCTCTATATGTCCCTTGTCTGCCAAACTTTCCATATCCTCAGTGTAATTATTGCTAGAAACCGAGGCCATCGATCCTGCTTTTACTTTGATCCCTCTCTGCAGTGGTTGTGTGATATCTATCCAGACTTTCAAACGAAGAGTCGTTCCCTCACAACAACCATCTGCATCAACCGCCACTTTTTCAAASGATCCAATCATGTTCCCAATAGCTTTTGCTGATTTTTCAGAAAAGCAAGCCAAATGCATGTAGATGAATCCAAAATGAAGCGTACCTGAATTCCATGCTTTTATAGTTGTTGTACCCACTCGGTTCCTCTACCAGCACCAGTGCCTTATCAAAGATCCAAGGACCATTCTCCATGACCCTGCGCTTATCATTAGAAATTTTAAAATTACAACGATAAACATTGTCTCCTACCTTGTCTATTTTGACTCTTCCATCCATGAGCCAAATCCTAGGCATAACCATTTTGAATACTGCTTCTTTGATACTTGTCCCTGTTAGTAATTTACACACCAAAGTGTTCTTAAGATGCTTTCCAAACTCATCCACTTCATCATCATTTAGATCAAAAGGACGTTCCTCTGCTTCTGTTAGCTTCAAGCCATCCAAACGTTTCAACATCCCGTCCAGTCCCATCGTAAAAATTCTAATAGATTCTTCACGAACCAAAACAGCCTCAAGGGTCACTAAAGGTCTCCGAAGAATCTAGAGAGAGCTYGAGTTCATCACGTAATTCTTGGAAAAGACTTAATAATGTAGAAGTATCGCAACGTCATCGCGACACGGAGCGGCCAAAGACATCTTCTTAAGGGTTTTTTTGAGATAAGGGTTTGGAGTCGCCATCAACCATCCACGAGGTGTGATTGCTCACATAAAAATAAAAGTAATCTGTGAAAAACATATTTTTGGTTCAAGAGTGAACTAAACGTACGGTAGGTGTTAGCATCCTACGACACCCGTTTGAAAACACTACCAGATTTTGCCATAAATTATCATATTTTATTTAGTCCAAAATAAAATTGTTTTAGTATTTTAATTTAAATGTCTCATGTTATATTAATTCACACTTTGTTATAAGGTATGAATAATATGCATGAGTGACACGAATTCCATTAGAAAAAAAATTTATTTTGGGGCATACAAAGACTCAAACTTGATTATGGATATTAATCTTCAAGATTTTTTTCTTCTTTTGACAAAAACGAAAATATCTTTATTAAAATAAAACACCACAAAGGGTAAAATTAGACAGAGGGGGAAGACTCTCCTCCCTCAGCAACCACGAAGGGAAAACCCTAACCAACACATCGATTCATGCCTCAACAACGCCTATGTCGCCACTGCATCTGCTTGCCAATTCCGATCACGTTTGGTATGCACAAATCGCACCCATTCAAAACTCTTGCACAATTTGGTAATGTCTTCTRCCCATATGCCAAGTTCATTTCTAATTTCMTCTACCTTCAGCACCATCTGGATTGCCTCTAAACTAAACAGTCAGAGAATATTTCCAAAGATCTAATTTCTAAATTTGACGCCAAAACTAGGGCCTCCTTGATGGCACACAACTCTGCGTGCAGCGGTGGCAATCCAGAAAGAAGAAATCTTGCATTTGCTTGCCATAGCTTGCCCAAAGGTAAATAGAAAACAATCCCTAGGCCTGTTGTCAACCCATCTCGAGAACAGGCAGTGTCGGTAGAGATTCTCATGCATACCGACAACTCCCTTGACTCTGTCACCATCTTTGTAATGGGAGCCACCATCGCCTGAGTTGAACGCCTCCCCTGCATCTTACGGTAAGAATCCAGAAAACTTGACATCCACTCACATCTTGCTTCTATCGGCCAACACTCGTGATCCTTGTTTCTTCTATTTCTGTCACACAAGATAGCCCATCACACAACTGCCGCCCACGCCAACTCATCCGCAGACAAAAGCTCACACAAACGCCACCACGAGTCCTCCAACTTTGGAAAAAATATCGACTGTAATGGAACAATCGGCAGGCACCGCAACCAAATCTCCTTGGCCCTTGAGCATTTGAAGAACAAGTAGGCAGCATCCTCTCTGGACGAATCACACACTGGACAAAATTGGGTAACATCCATACCTTTACTAGATAAATTATCTTTTGTAGGGACTATTCCATGTATAGCTCTCCATATAAAATGTTTTACTTTAGGAAGAATATTTAAATTCCACATAATCTTCCAAAATTTCTTATTTGCATCTGGACTAGATGAATCCTCAAGATTTTTACCACTACACCAACACCTCAGGATAAGACATAATTTTATTTTAAAAAACAAATCTTTTAATTTATTTTCTAGAACTTAAAAAAGAGAAACTTTACTTTAAACTCTCCTTAAAGAAAATAAATTTTCCGTTTTTTTTTCAACTCAACTTTTCTGAACTCAATTACTTTTAAAATTAAATTTATTCTCAAAAACCTTTTACTCTTTTTATACATCTAGGAACACAAATTTTTTAAAATCCCAAAATCTATCACTTTTTTTATTCATTTATAAATTTTTTTAAAAATTCGAGAATCTTTTACTCTTTTTACTCATTTAGGAAAACAAACTTTTAAAAAAATATATTTTTTTAAAAATCCAAAATTTTATTTATTTTGAATTTAAAAACTATAACAAAATATTATTTTGATTTTTAAAATAAAATCCATTTGTTTTAAAATAAATTTTATTTATCAAAACTTTTTATCTTCGTTTCAAAAACTGAGTTAAAACTTAATTTAAAAAAAATTCTTTCCTTTTTATTAAATAAAAAAACTTAGGTTTATTTTACCCAAAAACGTTTTTCCTTATTAATCCAAAATTCTCTTTCTCCAAAACGAGTTACTTTCCTTGTTTAAAAGAACGAACTTTCCACCCAAGACATTTTCCTTATTTAAAAAAAAAATCAACACTTTTTCTTTTTATTGTAAAACAAAAAAAAAAAGTTTTCTTTGTTGAAACCCCACCGGACGCCGACTTTATTGTTAAATGAGACGCCGCTTTTATGGAAAGCAGTAAATCCACCGGAATCTGATTAATTCCGGAGGTTGTGAATGTGCCGCGCTGAAAATGGTCGTTGTCGGATCTACAGCTGTTCGTCTAGATTCGCTGCTTTCGTTGTCGGAGTTTTGTAGATCAGCTGGCTATGATGGTGGGGTTGTTAGAAAGAGAAAGAAAGAAAAATGGCTTGGGTTTTGGGTAGTGAAGAAGAAGAGGGAAAGAGATTTTTTTTTTACTCTCACTCCTCCCCAATTTTTTTCTCTCTATGTTTGTTCTCCCTCTGTTCTGTGCAATGCAACCCTCTTAGATACATAGAAATACAACGGTTAAAAAAAAAAAAAGAGTCAAAAGAGAAGAGAGAAAAAGGAGGGAGGAAAAGAAGGAAAAGAGTCCATGGGGAGCTTTTCAGGAGGGAGATGAGAATCTTTCAAAACACAAATAAAATAAAAATAAAAATAAAAATAAATAAAATATTTTTATTTAAAAAAACAAAATTCTTTGAAATAAAATCTAATTTAATTGAAAAACCTTTTTCTCTTAAATTTAATAATAAAAACAAATGTTTTAGCAAAATATAACTTAAAACTTTACCTTATAAAAATAATAAAAACTAATCGGAATAAAAATAAGTTATAAAATAATAATAATAAAAATAAAATTAGRCCGAACCAAATACGATGTCTACAAGAAGGATTTCTACAAGTTGGTACTAGGAAGATTATCTCAGTTGATGTACTAGGGAGACAATAAAGATGTCGTTAAATAATGGTTCATATTTAATATTGAACAAGGTGCTTTTAGTACTAGATTTTAATTAAAATTTGATTTCAATAACTTCATTACGAGAAAGTTCATATAATATGAATTTTCGAAAGCAATGAAATTTGTATTTTCAAATTTGTTTGAAAATATGTTCAGCTAAAAATAAGAAAATATTGCACAACTCGTGAAGGGTCGACTTGAATGTAATGATTATATCCATGAACATAACTTGTCCTACAATGCATAAGAGTGTAACTCTGGGTTTATACTGAAGTAACCTCGGGTTAATGAATGAAAATTAATTAACTAATAGGTTTAACTAATTAATTYTGTATCATTAGAGATTATAAAATGTAGGTCCATAAGATCTCCTTGCTAGTTAAAAAAAAAATAAATGGATCAAATGTGTCGAAGGAGAATTGAATTGAAATGTTCAAATTCATATTTAATTATTTAATGCATTTGGATATATTAAACAATAAAGGGAATATGAGTTAATGTATTTGATACWTTAAATAGAAACTTATATTTTATTAAGATATACTAATAAAATATTAATTTGAATAAGACTCAAATAATATAAAATTTTATATATGAAATATTAAAAGATTTTATTTTGCTAAAGATGGTATCCTAATTAATGTATTAGATATATTTGAAGGAAAATTTTATTTTATTAATATATGAGATATATAGTAATAAAATAAGATTCAAATAATATAAAATTTTAATACATGAGATGCTAAAATATATTATATTATTTAAAGATTCTATATCAAATAATTATTTGATATATTATAAAAAAACAAATATTTTTTATTAATATATGAGATATACTAATAAGATACTTATCTGAATGAGAATAAAATAATATCAAATTTTTTAAAATATGAGATAATAAAAGATTCATCATAAGTCCAACCTTTGTGGTAAGCCAAAGGCACACATTTTCTACGAGAAAAATTATCTCCACATTTTTCTCTAAGTCTTGGAGGAAAAAGTTCCTCTTTGTTTTTTTTAAGGAGGTTCCCACCAATCTTGTTCCATTGTTCAAGTCATAGCAAGTTAGATCATGTGAAGCATCAAATTGAGGATTCTACAAAGGTAATTTTCTCAATTTCTAATTTATAATTTAGTTATAAATAGAAATTAAATGTCAATCAAAGATTTCTAAATTGTTTAGAAAATCAAAATTTCGCTACAAAATGAATTGTTCATTCCTACAATTTTGTTGTAACATTTTTACCTGAACGTTGGAAAAAAATGAAGGCTCAGTGTCCAATTTGTTATGAGACAAATCTTTGAAATTTTTAGAATTTTGTGATGCGGTAATTCATGAAGAAATTCATAGGAAGGAGGTTAGAAAAGAGTTACTTCGAAACAAGACTTAGTATTAACTGTCCAAAAATGTAAAGAGAAGGTTTCATTTGATGACAAACAACAAAAGCATAACAAGAGGGATTGGAAGGAAGATGCCAAATGTTTTCACTGCCATAAAAAAGGCCACCTCATGAAAAACTATAGAATATTAAAGGGGAATCTTAAAAGGTATGTGGCAGACGTAAATGCAGTTGTGCACAACGCCGTCGTCTGTGTTGAGAGCAACACAAAAACATGTAACCAATCATTGGAGTGGGTAATAGTCAGCACAACTTCAGTACATATATCTTCAAATTTTCACATCTTTCCGAAGAGGAAATCACGGTCACGTGAAGATGGAGAATGAAAAGTTTTCCAAGACTAAAGGGATTGGAAACATATGATTGAAGATCAATAGTGGAACTGAGTTATTACTGGAAGATGTCAGGTATGTACCCAGTATCAGAATGAACCTTATCGCTACAGGTAAGTTGAACGATGATGGTTTTCAGAATGAGTTTGGTGGAAACCAATGGAAGCTCACCAAATGAGCCAAGTTGGTGGTAGTTGGCCATAGAAGATCTACAGTTGTCACGTCGCGATTGCGTGTTGCCAGAGGATCATTGAAACAACGGATGCAAGTTGCAGATGGTGACCAAAGAGGTAAGACTGAGCCAACAACAAAGATAACTATTACAGATCAGGAGGATCTGCCATCAAATCAGGAACAATAATTGGGAAGTAAAATAACAAAAACAGGTTTTTTAGGTTATGTTGCGTAACCGTGCTAACAACACGTACAATTATACACGAAATGGCCGATTGTAGTACGAAACGAGGTCGAATCCACAAGGACTTTGGATGATATTCTAAACGATGTTCGCAGATACCAAAAGTGTAAGACAAAGAAATATAGGTGTTGTCTCGTAGCTAAACAAATATAAAAAACAAAGTAGTAAACAAATCTCAGCAGCAGACACACTTCGAAAAGTTGATAACAGAAAGAAGTTACAGCAYAGAACAGCAAAGATGAGGGGTAACAGATATGGAAAAGTGGGGGAGATTCAACATGCTTTCACAGACTTCTCAACCTACCCTCTAGCTTACAAATATTCATTAATGCCCAACTCGACTTGGTTCCTATCGGAGACACCCGAACATGGATACACACAGCTCTTGTTGCTACGTTTCCAAGCAATAAAAACAAGTTCTATGCATGATTAGGAGACCTCATTCCTGAGAATCCACAAATACTATAGAAAAGTACTAATCACTAATGAAGCAAGTCAGCAACCATAAGCCCTCCCAGGTCAATACAGAAACTAGCATACAAAACAAAGTGGCCAACAATGCTCGATAAGATATAAGAAYGAAAGACAGCTTCATTATAAAACTAATATAGCAGCTAGAGGTTCAGTTCATAGTAGTCACAACATGTGAATCTCCCMCGAAATGGGGTTTAGCTCAYARATGAAGAAGAAAATACAATGGGTAAAAGAAGGAGACAACCAATCTTAGGGAATACCAGAAAAACCGAGGAAGAAGAAGATGACAGCTCGAGATTGCAGCAGAATATCCCTGCTATTGTCAGCTTGCTGCCCCCGAAAATGGAGAGAATCTTTTCCTTGTCATTTCATCTCTAAAAAACGTGCTTCTCTTGGGATTTGTGTGTGGTGACTAGGGCAACATGTCCCTTTTATATTGGGTTCCCTTTTTAGGGCATCCAGCTGAAGATTGTACAGACATGGTAAATTCTCGTGTTTGGTTGTTACTGCACAGTAATTCCATGCTCCAGTATTGCTTCGCTCCAGCTTTCGTCTGCTCTGCCTCGAACATGCTTCATCTACTCTTCTCTGGGCTTAGCACCCTCTTCTTGCTTTGTCTTCTTTTTCCAAACCTGTGCATTTATACCAGAAATAAGAGAGTTTAGCGCACTTTTTAGCTAACGCATTCAAGACCCGGGACTTTGGCTCGATATTCGATTTATAAGATTTTTCACGATGTTTAAGAGCTTAAAATCGACACACTTTGACAATTCCTTATATAAAACTACYCAAATAAACACTATAATAACTCTCTTTTGGAGAGTAATCACACCCTCAAACTTAAAATCTTGCCTGTCGTCAAGTAAGAGCATGCATTTTACCTCCGTTCACAAAAGATTAATGTTAGAAACCTGCACTTCAAACATCCAGTCCTATGCCTCAAAACTTTACTTTGATAAGCAACGTTATAACTTACATACTCTGCTATAGTGCTTCAGTTGAAGCAAAGAAATGAAAGCAGCCTAAGTTTGTTCACACAGTGGGAGACGCTATTTTCTGCCCAACTCTAGCTTCCTTCTACTTCCCAACCTCAAGTTTACTTCTCATAAAGATTCCTTTCTCAAGGCCCCTTTACTAGCCTTAACCTTTAAACTTTGCACTACCAATTTGGGCTTCTTTAACCATGGGCTACTAGCCCTTCCTAATCCTGCAGTCTCTTTATGCTCTGAACGTAGGCTACTAGTCCATCCTTTTTGAGTTTTTTTTTTCGTTGAATTACAGGATTAAAAAGATTCATGGCTGTATACAAATACTAATAAAGGTATAAGAATTGAAAGTTCACTCCACCAAACTTAAAAGGTTGCATTGTCCTTAATGCAGATAAGGACATTTGGAATGTAAAGAGCTAGCATACCCCCAAACTTAAAGCGAATGTAAAATGAGGAATATAAGGATATTCGCTATCAAGATATATACATGAGTGTGGAGGGCTACTGCTAACAACTAAGGGGATCTAAAAGAAGAGGTCCATGCTAGCTATACAAAGATAAGGGTTGGCTTTGGATAGAGAGCCATTGAAATTCCTGCCTAAGGTAAGCGCTACCCGGGGCCAGTACTACGAGAGGGATGCTAGGGTATGGGCAGGCAAAGATGAACTAGAGGGTAAATAAAAGAAGGCTAACACTCAGAAAATTGCTCCAGCATCAACATGGAAAACTGTGCACTAGCAAGCTCTAGCATCAAGACTATACATACGGGGCAGGGCAAAGGGCAGATGTTGAGAACACAGGATTGCTAACAACTTTCTTTTTATCATCACTTTCAGGGGGGATTCACATACTTAACTACAAAAAGAAAAATATGCAAAGACATATTTGAAAGAAAGAAATTTAAAATGAAGAAATTAAAACTGAACTAAACTGGACTAAGGAAAATAAAAAGTAACAAGAACTGAGGGGGTCATTTATCAGAGCAAAAAAGAAAGGAACTTCCCTTTCGCGGGTCAAGCATGTCAATGTTCTCTGC
>NW_019104705.1:126145-142082 GCF_001995035.1 Momordica charantia
TTTTTAGGTAAGTTTTCTTGCTTTTCCTCTACAATAATGTGCACGTTATCCACAAGGGGCTGTAAGACTCTATTCTTGATTGAGGGCATAAGATGCTGGAGCATCTACCCTCTCTCCACTTGGCTGGCCCTCAATTGCTTCTGCATGCTACGCTGAGGCATCTGACGGCTCAACATTTTTATACTGTTCTCCACGTGTTGGGATCTCTATCTTAGCGGTAGCATCTTTCTTTACCATCATCTCTTTATTCCCGTCACTAGAACCTTCTTCAATTCCAACATCCCTACTTACACAATGCTCCAACATCTGCACTCGATTCCTCCATTAAAGCTTCATCCAAAATCTTCAACACTGAGCATTCTTTTGATTCAGCAGGAAACTCCATGGACTCACAGATTGAGAATTTGACTTCTTGATATTGAATGCGCATTGTAAACTCTCCTTTATGGACATCCACGAGTGCTCTTCCAGTGGCAAGGAATGACCTCACAAGGATGATAGGGACCTTCTTATCTGCATCATAATCCAAAATAATAAAGTCAGTAGGGAAAATAAATTTATCTACTTACACTAAAACATTCTTGATTTTTCCTTTAAAATATGTGATTGATCGGTCTGCTAACTGCAATGTGACTGTTGTCGGTGGTGCTTCTCCCATTCACAGCTTTTTGTAGATGGACAAGGGCATCAAATTGATAATTTCCCCAGATCGCAGAGTGCYTGGCCTATCTTCTGTCCTCCAATGGAAACGAGTATGGTAAAGGTCCCAGGTTCCTTCATCTTTTCCGGAATTTTGCTTGTAAGGATAGTGCTACAGGCCTTGGTCATCGCCACAATTTCATATTCTCCCAGCTTTTTTTTTTGTGGGAATGTCCTTGAGGAATCGCACATAAGTGGGCATTTGCTCAAACACTTCCACCAATGGTACGTTGACACGCAGTTGCTTCAGCACATCCAGGAACTTTCTAAATTGCACATCCTGCTCTTTCTTTTGTAGCCTCTTTGGGTATGGTGGTGCGGGTCGATACTCGGGTGGAGCATGTTCATGCTTTGTCTGTTTCTGTTTTCTAGTCATGTGCAGATGTGATGCTTCTGTTTTGGCTGTCGTAGCTTCTATTGGGTTGACCTCTTTGCTTGTGTTGCTTTGCAGTTCCACTATTTGCTCGTTACTGTTGAGGTTTGGCCTTCTTTTAACTAGAATGATTATAGGTGTTCCGGCTAACTCGCATTCTTCTATTTGTAGCCCACTTCTTTCATCTTGATTTAATTCTTTATGGATTCCTGGAGCGTTTGAATGGGCAGTAGGCAATGTCTTGCCACTCTGCAATGTCAGAGCATTACATTGTTCCTTCCCATCCCTCTTGGGCACCTTAATATCATTGGGCAGCACTCCATAGGGCCTACTCTTCAAGTCTGTTGCCAACTCCCACCTGCATTTCCAGATTCCTCAGCGATGCTGCYTGACTTTGCACCGTGGTATCATTCTTTTCCATGTACTTCTTCATTAGATTCTTCAAAGATGCGAATGATCCTTCAGATGGCCTTTGCATTGCTACCTGACCTTGATTTGAGAAGCTTGCGGGATAACCTCCTTTTTGCTGATATGCTGAAGCATTAGATGTACCAGCATTATTTCCTCCCTAATTTTCGCTCCAACATAAGTTATGGTGGTTCTTCCAGCCCGGGTTGTATGTATTGGAATACGGGTTGTTTTCATTATTCTGAGCATTTCCCAAATAGTACACCGACTCTGGATTGCCAAGGCAATTGTTGTAATGATGCTCTCCTTCGTAAAAAGAGTAAGAAATTGGATCTGGCCAACATTTGCCTTACCAGTAGATGCTTCAGCTGCATTTTGCTTTGTCATGCTCCTCATAACCAAATCTGTCAAATTTTCAATCTTTAAATTTAAGGCGGTGAAAGACTGATTCATTCAATCTATTGCCTCCTTTCTCGTGAATGGCTCTAGGGACAGACCATGAGTGATTGTTCGATGATATCCTCTCCAAGATGTTAAATGCTTCAGCATAAGGTTTTGCTAGCAATGCGCCACTTTGCTGATGCATCTATGATAAGATGGGTGGCATCGTGCAATCCATTATAGTATGTTTCGATCTGGATGCATCTTGGGATCCCATGGTGAGGGCATTTTTGTAGAAGCTGTTTAAAACGCTCCAAAGACTCACTAACCGACTCCCCAAYAAATTGCTGAAAATGGTTGATTTTGCTTCTATACTTAAAATTTTTGCTTGGTGGGAAGTACTTCATTAAAATCTTTCCCGCCAACTCATCCCAACTTATAAGTGATTCTGTAGGGAGTGACTCCAATCAGGTCCTCGCTTCATCTCTGAGTGAATAAGGGAACAACTTAAGCCGCAACACTTCATTGCTACATCCTTCATCCTCAAATGAATTGCAAACTCCCATGAAAAACTTCAAATGTTGATGCGGGTCCTCTGTAGGATGTCCGTAAAACTAACCCACTGTCTACAGCATCTGAAACATCACTGGCTTGAGTTTGAATTTTCGGGCTGCAATTTCAGGATCTGTGATTATTGGGTTGAAATTATAAAATGCTGAGAGCTGCATACACCCTGATTTCTCTGTCGATGTCATCTACTAGTAATACAACATTGAGAGGGGGCACTGCTGCCTCAGAGTCAGCAGCAACAGGAACCTCATCTACTATTTCTTCAATCCTCACATTCGGTGGAATAGGCTGGCGCAAATTTGGGTTGGGCGGATTCATATTTGCTTCAGCTTGAGTTCTCCTTTATTCTCTTCGATTTCTATGGAAAGTGCATTTTATCTCGTGGTCGATGATATATTCCAAGCTCTCAAAATCGTTCATACACATACACCCACACAAAAATGTGAGAAAAAGAAAACTCGATTAATCACCGTATCTACAAACACTTATGGTTTAAAATAAAATCACAGAGTCCCCGGTAATGGCGCCAAAAACTTGTTGCGTCCACACAACCGTGCTGACAACACATGCGAGTATACAAGAAATTGTCGATTGTAGTACAAAACGAGGTCGAATCTACAGTGACTTTGGATAATATTCTAAACGATGTTCGCAGATACCAAAAGTGTAAAACAAAGAAATATAGGTGTCGTGTCATAACTAAACAAATATAAAAAAACAAAGCAGTAAACAAATCTCAGTAGCAGACACACTTCGAAAAGTTGATAACAGAAAGAAGTTACAACACAGAACAGCGAAAATGAGGGGTAATAGATATGGAAAATGGGGGAGATTCAACATGCTTTCACAAACTTCTCAACCAACCCTCTAGCTTACAAATATTCATTAATGCCCAAATCGACTTGGTTTACTTCCGAGACACCCGAACATGGATATCCACAACTCCTGTTGCTACAATTCCAAGCAAGAAAAACAAGTTCTAGGCATGATTAGGGAACACCATTCCTGAGAATCCACAAATACTATAGAAAAGTACTAATTACTAATGAAGCAAGTCAGCAAACCATAAGCCCTCCCGGGTCAATACAAAAGCTAGCATACAAAAGAAAGTGGCCAACAATGATCGATAAGATATAAGAAATAAACACAGCTTCATTAAAAAACGTAGATAGTAGCTAGAGGTTCAGTTCATAGCAGTTACAACATGTGAATCTCCCCCGAAATGGGGTTTAGCTCATAAATGAAGAAGAAAATACAATGGGTAAAAGAAGGAGACAACCCATCTTAGAGAATAGTAGAAAAACCGAAGAAGAAGAAGATGATAGCTGGAAATTGCAACAGAATATCCCTTCTGTCATCAGCTTGCTGCCGCCGAAAGTGGAGAGAATCCTCCTCCTTGTCGTTTCAGCTCTAAAAAACGTGCTTTTCTTGGGATCTGTGTGTAGCAGCTCGGGCAACATGTCTTTTTTATATCGGGTTACATTTTTAGGGCACCCAGCTGAAGATTGTACGAACATGGTAAATTCCTGTGTTTGGCTGTTACTGCGCAGTAATTCCATGCTCTAGCATTGGTTCGCTCCAGCTTTCGTCTACTCTGCCTCGAACATACTTCATCTACTCTTCTCTCGGCTTAGCACCCTTTTCATGCTTTGTCTTCTTTTTCCAAACCTGTGCATTTACACCAGAAGTAAGAGAGTCTAGCACACTTTTTAGCTAAAGCATTCAAGACCTAGGCCTTTGCCTCGGTATTCGATTTATAAGATTTTTCATGATGTTTAAGAGCTTAAAACKGACACACTTTGACAATTCGTTGTATAAAACTACCCAAATAAACACTAGAATAACTCTGTTTTAGAGAGTTATCAGTTATCAAGGATTATCTCCAGTTTTTAGACGAATGGGTGAATTTATGAAGTCGCGTCAACAAACAGTTACATCAGAGAAGATGAACCTAGTAAATGCTTTGGTAAATAGTGGAATTTCAATTTTGGCAACAGGCTTGAATAGAGTTGTCAAGTCATCAGTGGGAAGTTCGTTATTTAATAATCAATGTTTGAGAATGAAGAAGAAAGCTTCAAATATCGCAACTTAGTTTGAGTGGGAGCACGTGGTTATGTCTTTTGCGTCTGGGAGACAAAACAACATAGATTGCCCGACCTCAAGTAAAAGACAGATAGAAGCAGTGATTTATGATATTTTGTTTTACAAGTTTTTGAAACAATGCAGGAGAAGCATTGGAGATTTTTCAAGAAGATCAGAAGTTGTTGCAGAAGAAGCCTTGAAGTTTTTCAAGATTATTAGAGACTGTTATTGTAGTGGGAGACAAGATTGATATTTTGTCTCTAAGTGGGAGATTGTTGGGATAATGGAACCAAAATAGATGACTCATGTCCTACGAGGAAATTTTTTTTCAACATTACTACGAATTCCTAGCTGCAAGGAGTAGGATATTGTTTTCTTATAATTAAGATTATAATATTGTTTTTTCAGATAGGGATTATGATATTTGGTTTCCTATAAATAGAGCTCTTTTGTTAAGGTCTTATTCGTACATAATCCAAATAAAAAAGACTTGAGTGGTCATAGACAATGTGTGAAAAAAAGAAGTCTATATCTCGTTGGTTTAGTGAGGGCGTTTTCAATTGTATAATCCTAGGTAGCCATTTTTATGGTACTTAGAAACAAGATAGTGATATCTTGAGTGAGATCTTCATTATTTCCCAACTATAGTAGAACTTGCTTTTTTGCAAAAAATTGGACGTAGTCCCAAGATTAGGGCGAACCAGTATAATCCTTGTGGTGTTAAACTTTTTCTATCTTTATCTCTTATTTATTTGTCATTGTTACTTACTTATCTACTTTTAGCCTATGGAATGGAACTTATAGGAGGATCAATCAATCTATATTTTCTTCCCATTAGACTAAATTCACATCCATATCAAAGAAATATCTTATCTTCTGAAAGCTTCTAGGTCATAGGCAATACTTGGAAGATTTTTGGCATGTGAAACTACTTTCCACTCAAAATCAACATGTTTGGAAGTAGATATGAGCTTGTCATGTCTTTTAAAGTGTTATTTTATGAATTTATTATGTTTCGTTAACAATTAAAAGAGTTTTTTTAACTAATTAAAAACATTACTTTTTAAATTAATAAGTGTTTTACTTAATAAATGCTTRTTCAAAGCACATCTTAAATAAAAGTGCTTTGAAAAAAAGTAAAAAATACTTACCTTTCTTTTTGAAAAAGCACTTGAATAATGCTTTAAGCCCAAGTGGTTGATCCAATAACTCTTTTAGAAGTAAAAGACCAAACTTCAAAATTATTTGGTATGAAACASTTTTTACTAAAGTGCTAATGATTAAAGTTTTTTTTTTCCTAAAAACACTCTAATGTGATACTAAACAAAGCACTTCTCATAAAAGCACTATCATGAAATCTTGTCATTAGTTTTTATATAAGACAAGGATATAGACATATGGATGTAATGAAAAAAACTGAATAAAGAATGTTCTTCATTCCAACAAATGTATATACATAAGTAAGTTTTGGGAAGTGTGTAGTTGAGGACATATAGCTACAAAACTATATATATTCATGAAGAAAAACTGAACTAAATAAGAATTGAACATCAAACTCACAAATTTTTAGTGCATTATACAATAAGAAATCTCCATGTCTCACTTGACTTTGGTGTAGTAATTAAGGGGATTATTACCGTTGCTTTATTTTACCTTTCTCGTATCCTAAAATTGAATCTCCCTTGCTGTCAATTACCTTCTAAATTGATAGCACTTTGCCTAAATTGACGAACACATCTACTGTGAAATTCTTTCCTTAATTGACAACAAGAGTATGTGATGTAGTTGGTGTATAAGACTCTTAGAGTCTTGTTTTCTAAAGCTATGTATGAGAATTATTTGTATTGAATCAAGGTTGAATTTGTTTATGTATCAGAGCACTATCTGCTAGCAAAATTCAACCTCAATCCATCAAAATTATTCTCATGRCAAAAATAGGAACCGCTCTCAATAGACAATCTTTCCACTAGTGCACCAGTCTTATCTCAACTAAGCTTTATTTKGGAAACTACTTGTTATAAGGATCACAAGTTCTTCCTCTAATCAGGAGCATAGGAATAGAGCACCATTTAACAAGTGAAGAAGCAATAGAAAATAAAAAGAAAGACAAGGATGGTATCACAAGTATCAATTCTCTACATACGATATGGGATAGCAGTGATGGTCTTCTAATGTCATGGTTGTTGGGGATCATATCTTAAGAAATTCTGAGCATGATTGAAGGGATTGAAACGACATWTCAGGTATGTAAATCTTTAGAATATCAACTTCTTMCAATGACCAGGGAAAGTGAAATCCACATGAGTGAAAATCTTCTTACYCTGAAGAAAGGTTCTTTAACCGTTAGATGAATACTTGAAAAAATTCAAGGATTATGTGATAAACTTGTTGCAATCAAAAAGCCCTTGGATGATCTCACAAAAGTATTTCATTTATCTAGAGGACTAGGAAGCAGATATCAAGAATTTCGAACGATAATGTTATCAAAGCCCCCATATCCTGCATTTAATCAGTTTATCTTAGCTCTCAAAGAACATGATCAAATGCGATCTCTTAAAGTTGAAGAAGAAAAAATATCCAAAATTTATCACAACCATACTTACTATAGTTAAAGAGGGAGAAGTAGAGGTCGAGGAAGGCAATTTTCTTCTAGAGGGAGGGGTTTCCCTCAAAACAGACAACAAAAGTTCAACAATTCCAACACTGCTCGACAGACTTTTCATAAGGAAAATACTCATTTTGCTACAATAAAACAATTCCCTACCAAATCTAAACACTAGGTAATATGTCAAATTTGTGGAAAAACAAATCATGTGGCTATTGATTGTTGGAGCAGGTTTGACCACTCRTATCAATCCGAAAATATACCAAAAGCTTCTTGCAACTATGAGCCTTCTTAATGATGGAGATCACACAGTCTACACTGATTCCAACATCACAGCATACATCACCATCAACACTGGTAAGATGACTAGTATAAAACCCTATAATGGTAGAAAGAAAGTATATGTAGGTAATGGATAAGGATTAAAAATTACTCACATTTGGCAAGTCAATAAACTCTTAAAACAACACACTCTTTTTAAATGATGTACTAGTAATTCCTGACATAAAAAAGAACTCGTTATCTGTAAGTAAATTAATCTCAGATAATGACTGCTCTGTTGAATGCTTTGCTAACCATTTTATTGTGGAGAATGAACAGGGACTGATCATGACCAAAGGATTTAGGAGATATGGACTCTATGCTTTAAAGGATTAAGAAATTGTTGCCAAAAAGGATTTTACTGCATTCTTTGCTTTTAATAAATGCTCAGCATCTATGTGGCACAATGCTTAGGCCATYTAAATGAACGAGCTTTGCAATTTTTATTTGATAAACACTTCATTGATATTTCTAGTTGGAGAAAAGCTGAAAACATCTGTACTAATTGTCAAATGATAAAAAGTTGTAAACTTCTCTTTCATACAAGCTCGAACTTAAGTAAATTTCCTTTCATAAAGTTCATTGCGACTTATAGGGTCCTGCTCCTATTACCACTACTCAAAATTTTAAGTACTACACTTGCTTTATAGACGATTTCTCTAGATTTACAAGGTTATATCCACTAAAAATGAAATCCGACTTTTTTCAATCTATTATCAAGTTTCAAAAGGAGGTAAACAATCAACTTGTGTTGAGATTGGTGGAGCCAAATCGACGTTGGAAAGAGCTAGGGACRAGTAGGGATCGAGTCAGGACGCGTCAGGATGAAAAATGGATGAAAACAGGTGAAGTGGAGYGCTGCAGGCCGTGAGGTCGAGGAGACAGCGCCTCGGCACTATTGCAGGGCCATGACGCTATGGAGCACTGCACAGCACCACGGGGCTGTCAAGATGGGCATGCGAGCATTTTTGTTCCGTCCGTAGTGCCATGGTGCTATACAATGTCATGACGCTGTAACAATGTTTTATAAACACACTAGCTTCGGTTTTAGGGCTCTTTAGCTGTTTTGGGAGCAGTGAATGACAGTTTCAAGGTAGAGGCTTGGGGTATTTGTAGAGGCATTTGGGCAGATCAAGATCGACATATTCGGGGTAATATGATCTTGATTCTTGTGAGTTTTTAATTCTTATACCTAAGTATAGTCTGTTATAATACTTATAAGCTAGATGGCTTTTGTTGGGGCTTCTAGAAGGTGAATATCAAGGTGAGATATTTGAGTGCTTTGTATCTAATCTCTAATTATAGTGGAACCCGCATCTGATAGGAAGAATGGACGGAGCCCATAAACTATTGGGGTGAACCAGTATAAATTCTTTGTGTCATTTTCTACTTTTCCCTTRATCTCTTATTTGTGTAGTGTGATTGTGATTTGCTAGATATAACTATGGAAGGGGAAATTGTTTGGAGCATCTAATTTCCCTACAAGTGATACCAGAGCTGTAARGTTGTAGTATCATGAGGTCCAGTTAGAAGTCACATCATTGTTACTTCGAATGGATGTTGAGATTTGATTGGGAGAATTTTGGGTTTTGGAAGATGTAAGTGGTGGATCTTCTAACATGCAAGAAGATACRCAATACCCTAAAAGAACAACTGGCCACTAGGTTATTAGATAAAGAYTGGATAGAGGTGGATGAACAAGCAGTTGCAATCACCAGGCTGTGTTTATCGATGAACGTGGCGAGCGTCGTGGCGAATCAGAAAACAGCAATGAGACTGATGAAGGCTTTTACTGATGAGTATGATAAACTTTCTACCAACAGCAAGGTGTATCTCATCACGAGATACTTCAACATACACATAGAGGAAGGTACCTTAGTGAACTCCCACATAAATGACGTCATGGATCTGGTGAACAAGCTGGAGTCAATGAAGATTACTTTTTTAGATGAGGTGAAGACTGTTAAATCGCTGTCCTCTTTACCTGACAATTAACAGACGATAAAGACGACAATGTCAAACTCGTTGGAAGATAAGAGTCTGAAATTTTCAGATATCTGTTACGCTGCAATTACTGAGGAGCATCGCAGAAAAGGAAGTGAGAAGAGTTCTCCATTCACTTTTAGAGGGGAGAACAGGTTGGAATGAGCATTAGTAGCTCAGAGTAAGGACAAAGGGAAGATGTGCTATAAAGGAAAGTAGTAGTATAACAACCAGAGAAGTGGGAGTAGTAATGGAAATGTGGAATATTTTTAATGCCACAAGATGGAATAGGTTAGTCAATTTTATAGGAAGCTTAAGGAGGATAAATAGAAGGGGGATTCTACTAATGTTGTAGAAGAAAGAGTAGAAGAGTCTATGGCTTGTGTTGATAACGACTTAGTAGATCGATCATCAGAGTGGATTATAGACACTGCAGCATCGACACATGTATCTTTAGACAGAAAGTGGTTCTCATCTTTCATTAGTCAACATGGCGTGGTAAGAGTGGGGAATGAGAGTGTCTATAAGGTTAGAGGAATTGTAGATGTCTGTTTGAAAACTGACAGTGGGATCGAGTTCGTGTTATGAGCTATCAAGTATATTCAATGTTTCAGAAAGAATTTGTTATCGGCTGGAAAACTTGATGACTATGGTTATAGGAGTAAGTTCGCAGAGGGTAGCTGGAAACGTTTGAGGGGATCCGAGGTAGTGGCAGTGGGTAATAACTCTGCAAAAGAGAGTTATTCTGGTATTTATTTGGGTGAACATGTGCATTAAAATGTCAAAGTGTGTCGGTTTTAGGTCATAATTAGCACAACTAGTGTTTAATTGCAAACTCATAGCTAAACATACTTAGTCTTGAGAACTTTGGCCAAAAACAGCATAAACGCTCGTATTTGTGGTTCTTTTGCACAGATTTTAAAGGAAGAGCCGAGAAGAGAAAGAATTGTGGAACCAGGGAGGAAAAGCCAAAGCATTGTCAAGTCGGAGCATATAAAAGCTGGAGCATAGCGATATTAGGGCATGGGTGTCCGTACAGTTAATTCAAAAACATGGGATTCACTTATGTCCGTACAATCCTTAGTCGGGTGCCCTAAAAACAGGACCAGATATTTAAACGAAAGGTTGCCCTAGCCAACGGACACACAGATCCAAAGAGAGACAAAATTTGAGAGCTCAAAAGACCAAGGGAGGGAATATACCCATTTTCTGGAGGAGAGCTGAYGCTAGAAAGGGGAAGCTCGTCTGCTGCTTTCCGCTGACTGCTCTTCTTCTTTGTCATTTAGCTAATTTTCTGCTATTGATTGTATTTCTTCTTCTTTCATTTTGTTTTTTTTTTCTCCCATTATGAGCTAAACCCCATTTCGGGGGAGGTTCACACGCTGTAACTGACTTGAGACTGAATCTCTTGCATGCTACATTTATTTTTAAGCAAATATGAATTTATTTCTCAATTTTTCGCATTACTGTTGGCCGCTGTTTCGTGTATGTTAGCTCCCATATTTACCCGGAAGGGCTTGTGGGTGTTCATTTGTTTTGCTTGTGATTAGCACTTTTCTATAGCTACAGGGATACTCAGGAATGGGGTCCCCTAACCATGTCTATAGTTTGGATTTATTACTTGGGTATTTAGCAATAGAAGTTGTATTTACTCATGTTTGATGTGTCTCGGAAGGGAACCGAGTCGAACTGGGCAATAATAAATGTTAGCTACGCTAGAGTATAGGTTGATAACGTGTTAATGTATGCTGAATCTCCCCCGCCACCTTCATATCTTTTAATCCCCYATTATCGCTTACTGTGCTGCTATTKGCTTGCGTCGATAGCCTTTAAACTATTGTTTCTTGCAACGTTCTGTCGTCCTGTTATTCCTTTGTTTTAATTCTTCTAGATAATATTCATACTCAACTCTGTATATTTTTTAATGGTTGGTATCTGCTTGTATCCTTAAAATATAAACCAAAAATCCCTGTGGATACGATCTCGTTACGTACTACAATCGACTATTCGTGTATACTTGCACGCATTGTCGACACAGTTGTATGGACGCAACAAGTTTTTGGCGCCGTTGCCGGGGATTTTTGTGATTTTATTTTAACATTGATATTTGTAGATACAGTGCTGAAGTGATTTTTCTCATTTTCACATTTGTATTTTGCTATGTGTTTTGTTTTTTAGGTGCATGAATGATTACGAAGGATTAGAATATATTGTTGATCATGAAATAGAGCACGCTCTCCACAGAAATCGCGGCAGCCAATATGGACTGAGTAAATCAGCCGGTTCCACCTATTATGCCTTTAAGACCAAATATGAGAGTAGAGGAAATAGTAGACGGGATTCCTGTCGCTGCTCATCCTGATGTAAGCAGTGCCCCCTCTCAATGTTGTACTCTTGGCAGATGACATCGAYAGGGAAATCAGAGCATATGCAGCTCCGGCATTTTAGAAATTCAACCCAGTTATCACGGAGCCAGAAATTGAAGCTTCCAAATTTAAGCTGAAATAAGTGATGTTTCAGATGCTTCAGACAGTGGGTAAATTTCATGGACATGCTACGGAGGACCCGCATCAACATTTGAAATTCCTTATGGGAGTTTGCAATTCATTCAAGGATGAAGGATTGAGCAAAAAAGTGATGAGGCTTAAGCTATTTCCGCATTCACTTAGAGATGAAGCCAGAACGTGGTTGGAGTCCCTTCCTTCAGAATCTATTACAAGTTGGGATGACTTGGCTGAGAAGTTCCTGATGAAGTACTTCCCACCCAACAAAAATGCTAAGTATCGCAATGAGATCAACAATTTTCAGCAATTTGATGGGGAATCAGTCAGTGAATCCTGGGAGCGGTTCAAACGATTATTGTAGAGGTGCCCTCACCATGGGATCCCAATATGCATATAGATAGAGATATATTACAAAGGTCTGGATGAGGCCACACGTCTTGTGATTGATGCGTCTGCAAATAGGGCTTTGCTAGCAAAACCCTGCTGAAGCATTTAATATTTTGGAAAGAATATCATCAAACAATCACTCATGGTTTGATCCTAAAGCTGTTCAAGGAAAATCGAGCAAGGCGCTGGTTGAGTCTGAATCATATACTACATTGAATTCAAAGATTGAGAATCTGACGGACTTGGTAATGAGAAGTATAACGCAGCAAAGTCCAGCTGGAGCATCAGTTGGTATGRCTAATGTTAATCAAATTCAAGGAATTTCTTGCTCTTTCTACGAAGGAGACCACCATTACAACAACTGCCCTGGAAATCCGGAGTCAGTTTATTATCTGGGGAACCCGCAGAATAATAGATACAATTTGTATTCGAACACGTACAATCCTGGCTGGAGGAATCACCCTAATTTTTGTTAGAGTGGCAATCAAGGAGGACACAATGCGGGAACATCTAATGCTCCAGCATTTCAGCAAAAGGTAAGTTATCCTCCTGGTTTTGCAAATCAAGGACAAGTGGTAACATAGAGGCAATCCGAAGGATCATTTGCATCATTGGAAAAGCTGATGAAGCAATACATGGCCAATAATGATGCCACTGTGGAAAGACAAGTTTCACCATTAAGGAACCTAGAATTGCAAGTAGGCCAGTTAGCTACGGATCTGAATAGCAGACCGATTGGAGCATTACCCAGCGACACGGAAGTGCCAAAAAGAGATGGTAAGGAACAATGCAAGGCCCTCACTTTGGGAAGTGGTAAAGCATTACCTCCGGTGCATCTGAATGCCCCAGCATTGAGCAAGGAACATACTTAAGTTGACCACGAAGAAACTCAGCCAGAACAGGACAGTAAGCCAGCAGAAGTACTCGTGACCACTCAACCAGAACAAACAGCTGGACAACCAAAGGACGGTCAAAACACACCGTTGGTGGAAGCTCTAGAGCAAATGCCAAATTATGTGAGGTTCTTGAAAGAAAGACTTACAAAGAAAAGCACGTTGGGAAAATATGAAACAATAGCAATGACTAAGGCTTATAGCACTATACTCACGAGCAAAATTCCTGCAAAGATGAAAGATCCTGGGAGTTTCACCATACTAGTTTCAATTGGGGGACAACAGATAGGGCTTGCCTTATGCGATATGGGCGCTAGCATTAATCTTATGCCATTATCAATTTACAACAAGTTGGGCATTGRGGAAGCAAGGCCCACAACAGTGACATTGCAGCTGGCGGATCGATCCATTACGCATCTAGAGGGAAAAATTAAAGACGTGTTGGTACAAGTAGATAAATTTATATTCCCTGCTGACTTCATTATTTTGGATTATGATGCAGATAAGGAGGTCCCTATTATTCTTAGAAGACCATTCCTCGCWATTGGGAGAGCTTTAGTAGATCTCCACAAGGGCGAACTCACAATGCGTGTACAAGATCAAGAAGTGAAATTTTCGATGCATGACTCCATGAAATTTCCTGCTGAATCTGAACAGTGCTCAGTATTAAAGATCTTGGATGAAGCGTTAATGGAGGAGCTGGAAACAGAAGTCATGCTGGAAYGTCTAGAAGCAGTTGGTGCCGAAAGTGTGGCCGTCGCGTTTGAAGAGGAGCTAGAAGATGTCAAATCAGAATGCTTGAACACAAAAAAAGGATTTATGAAGAAAATATATGAATCCCTAGACCTCACAAACCCGAAGCTTAGATTACCCAAGCCATCTATTGAGGACCCGCTAGTGCTGAATCTTAAAGCATTGCCGCAGCATCTGAAATATGCTTACCTGGGTTTATCAGAGACATTTCCAAGCATCATAGCAGCAGACTTACCCTTAGAAAAGGAGCAGATGCTGTTGAATGTACTCAAGACACATCGGAGAGCAATTGGATGGACTATTGCGGATATCAAGGGGATAAGCCCCAGTTTCTGCATGCATAAGATAATGCTAGATGAGGGTTGCAAGAACTCTATAGCGCCCCAGCGTAGACTCAATCCAGCTATGAAGGAGGTGGTAAAGAAATAAATTATCAAGTGGTTGGATGCAGAGATCATATATCCGATCTCAGATAGCGAACGGGTAAGTCCAGTGCAGTGTGTGCCCAAGAAAAGAGGTATAACTGTAATGGAAAACGCAAAGAGTAAGTTGATACTCATGAGGACAATGTCTGGATGGCGTATATGTATGGATTACCGCAAGCTAAACAAAGCCACAAAGAAAAACCACTTTCGTCTCCCCTTCATCGACCAAATTTTGGACAGGTTGGCAGGTCAGKAGTATTACTGTTTTTTAGATGGTTACAACGGCTATAATCAGATTACAATCGCTCRTAAAGATCAGCAGAAAAYGACTTTTACTTGTCCCTATGGAACGTTCGCTTTTAGGCAAATGTCATTTGGGCTTTGTAATGCCCCAGCAACGTTCCAGAGATGCATGATGGCCATCTTTTCTGACCTTGTTGAATCATTAGTTGAGGTGTTTATGGATGATTTTTCAGTCTTTAGAAAATCATTTGCAGAATATTTGGATAACTTGAAGAGGGTGTTGCAAATATGTGAAGAAACAAACTTAGTCCTGAATTGGGAGAAGTGTCACTTCATGGTGCAAGAAGGAATTGTGCTAGGGCACAGAGTCTCCAAAAAAGGCATAGAAGTGGACAAGGCAAAGATTGAAGTAATAGAGAAATTGCCCCCACCTGTGAATGTTAAGGGTATCCGCAGTTTCTTGGGACATGCCGGTTTCTATCGCAGATTCATAAAGGACTTTTCGAAAATCTCTAAACCTCTTTGTTCTTTTCTTGATATTGATAAAGAATTTAACTTCACATCTGACTGTTTGCAGGCGTTTGATACATTGAAGTATGCTCTCACCCATGCTCCGATAATGACAGCTCCAGATTGGAACCAGCCTTTCGAATTAATGTGCGATGCCAGCGACTACGCTATGGGAGCAGTTCTTGCTCAACGCAGAGGGAAGCTGCTGCACCCGATTTACTATGCCAGCAAAACTTTGATCAAGGTACAKATTAACTACACCACCACGGAGAAAGAACTATTAGCAGTGGTGTTCGCCTTTGAAAAATTCAGATCATATCTAGTCGGGTCAAAGGTGATTGTTTACACGGACGGACCATGTGGCTCTGAAATAGTTACTGACAAAGAAGGATGCTAAACCAAGACAGATKCGTTAGATTTTACTACTGCAAGAATTCGATATAGAGATCAAGGACAAGAAAATGATAGAAAATTTGGTTGCTGACCACTTGTCCAGGCTGCCTACTCTGGAATGCCCCGAGAATAGGATTGAAATTAGAGGAACCTTCCCAGATGAGCAAGTGTTGGCTACTGGAGTTCGGAATGGAGATGAGGAACCACGGTTTGCAAATCTAGCCAACTATATTGCTAGTGGAATTCTACCAGCAAGCATGAACAAGCAACAGCTGAAAAGGTTTTTGTATGAGAGTAAGTTTTATTTGTGGGATGACCCATATCTCTATAGGATTGGCCAAGATAAAGTGATTAGAAGATGCATCGCCAAGGCTGAAGCACGACAAGTGCTGGCTAAATGTCATTCG
>NW_019104705.1:147578-158996 GCF_001995035.1 Momordica charantia
GTGTGTATATGCTTGTGTTTTATTGCATGCGTGTTACTTTTCCAGGGACTGTTTTAGTACTCAGTATGCCTGCGTACGCTTTATTTGACTCGGGGTCTAGTCATTCTTTCATTGCTTCTACTTTTGTTCGGCATGCGGACCTAGAACTAGCATCGTTAGGCTTTTTGCTGTCGGTATCCACTCCGTCAGGATCTGTGTTGAGCAGTATCAAGTGGTGAAAGGAGGCCAACTCTCTTTCGATGGTCAGACCGTGGAGGTGAAGTTAATCCAACTGGATATGCAGGATTTCGATGTGATACTAGGCATGGATTGGTTAGCTGCCAACCGGGCTAATATTGATTGCTCGAAGAAGGAAGTCAGCTTTCGCTTGCCCTCCGGACAAAACTTTACCTTTAAAGGAGTCAATGACGGGGTCCCGAGGGTGGTGTCGGCATTGAAGGCCAACCATTTTCTCCAGCGTGGTGCCTGGGCCTATTTAGCTAGCATTGTGGATACAAGGAAGGTTGTGCCGACCATTGAGGCGGTTCGTGTGGTCAATGAGTTTTCTGACGTGTTCCCTGTGGACCTCCCYGACTTGCCTCCGTCTCGCGAAGTGGACTTTTGTATAGAGTTGCTGCCAGGGACGGCTCCCATCTCGAAAGCACCCTATCGAATGGCTCCGGCAGAGTTGAAAGAGCTGAAGCTACAGTTGGAAGAACTACTCAACAAGGGTTTCATCCGCCCAAGCGTATCCCCTTGGGGTGCACCCGTGCTCTTTGTTAAGAAAAAGGACGGCTCTATGCGACTTTGTATAGATTACAGAGAACTAAACAAAGTTACGGTTAAGAATAAGTATCCCCTACCACGCATTGATGACCTTTTTTATCAGCTTCAGGGGGCGAAGGTGTTCTCAAAGATAGACTTGCGTTCGGGGTACCACCAGTTAAGGTTAAAGGAGGCCGACATCTCGAAGACGGTGTTCAGAACAAGGTATGGGCACTATGAGTTTGTCGTGATGTCTTTTGGACTCACAAATGCCCCGGCAGCTTTTATGGATCTAATGAATCGGGTCTTTAGGGAGTATTTAGATTCTTTTGTCATCATGTTCATCGACGACATCCTGATATACTCCAAGACTGAGCAGTGCCACGAGGAATAGAGCTTGGTTGGTGCGAAGAAGACTTTGATTAGTTAGAAACGGTTAGTGTAGTCAGAACTGAGTCCTGAAGATACTGTTGGTGTAGTGGAAGGCAAAGTCGTCGCTTTATCTCCAAGTGGGAGATTTTTGGGATTGGTGGAGTCGAATCAACGTCGGAACGAGGTAGGGATGAGTCGGGATCAAGTCAGGACGCGTCAGGATGAAGCAGGGATGAAAACAGATGAAGTCGAGTGCTGCAGGCAAGGGAGGTCGAGGAGAGGTCTTGGTGCTATCAAGATGGGCGCACGGGCGTTTTGTTCCATCAGTAGCACCATGACGCTACGGACAGTGGTATGGCAGTATAATGATGTCTTATAAATACAACAACTTCGATTTTAGGGTTCTTGAGCCGATTTTTAGTCGTTTTGGGAGGAGTTTGTGGTAGTGTCAAGGTAGAGGCATTCGGGTAGATCAAGATCGACATATTTGAGGTAATTAGATTTTGATTCTTGTGAGTTTTTCATTCCTGTACCTAAGTATATTGTATTATAATATTTRGACGTTAGATTATTTTTGTTGAGACCTCTAGAGGGTGAATATCGAGGTGAGATATTTCAGTGCTTTGTATCAAATCTTTGATTATAGTGGAACCCRCATTTGAGCGGAAGACTAGACATAGCCCATAAACTGTTGGGGTGAACCAGTATAAATTATTTATGTCATTTTCTACATTTCCCTAATCTCTTAATTGTTTAATATGATTGTGATTTGCTGGATATAACTGTGGAAGGGGAAATTGTTTGGAGCATCTAATTTACCAACAACTTGATAGAAGGATAAAAGTTTCTAAAAGTGATGGTGGTTGGAGTTTACATCTCTTGCTTTTAAAACTCACCTACAGCAACCTAAGATTAATCACCAATTTTCATGCCCACACAAACCTCAACAAAATGGTGTTGCTGAAAGAAAACATAAGCATATTGTAGAAACTGGTCTAACAATTCTTATCAAATCAAATGTTCCTATGAGATATTGGATTCATGTTTTTTTTACTGTTGTTTTCTTGATAAATTGTATGCCTTATAATACTCTAAAGATGAAATACCATTTTTTTCAACTTTTTAAAAGAGAACAAAATTATAATTGTCTAAAGGTCTTTGTGTTGGATGTGTTGCCCTAAACTCGTAGTTTGTAATTATGTAAATACAAATTTATAATTCAATAATGTTATGGCTTCATATTGAAGCAATTTGTTGTTGAATTTATAGTATTGCATTGTCCAAATCCAATAAACTAAACATCCAAGGTTATTTTAATGTAACCATACGGGGTATATATTTGATATGCCCTCGATATAYATGTGGATAATGTCTCGAGAATAACCTAAAGGGTTTATACTATATTGATAAGGTTGGGTACCTTATCATGACAACACTATGAATACGGCTCGCTTTGTAAATGCTACAGACGATCCGATCTAGGTTGTTCATGTGGAGACATGCGAGTCGGGGTATCCTATACAATGAGTTTGTATAAAATCAGACTGCGAAATAGTCAATCTTTAAATGTAATGTCGTTGACTAACAGATTTCTATTTCATATGATGACTAGGCAACTCATTCTCAATCCTAGGTGAGTTATGGACTCCTGCCCGTAAGGCCTCGTTGTTTGATCTATATGAGTGAGAGTGGCCCGAGTCGTCGATTCAATAGTCCTACCATTTTGGGGACGAGACCGAGTGGGGAGCTGCGAACATAACTTCACGACATGGAATTCACTCCTCCCTGACTTTAGGGGAGTAGATGAGTGTTCTCTTAAATGCTGACTCTAGACTTGAACAAGGGGACCCATCCTCTCATTGGCCCGAGAAGGACTTTTGGTTATTGGTCGGATCATAACCGGGTTGTTCATTAGAGGAGCAGTGATATTTAAGGAGTAAGATATAACTCAGGGGTAAACTGCTAATTTGACCCAGCTTTAGTCACGAGTACTCGTCAAGGATTGACTTGTCGTTAATGGTCATATATCCGTGGACACGAAAAACATTCTACAGTGAGAATAGTGCAGTTGCGGGTCTTTAGTGGAGTGACCTGCAGTTAATGAATGTTGATTAACTTGGTTATGAGTTTGACCGATTAATCTCGTATCGTTAGAGCTTCTGATCTGTAGGTCCATTATGTCCCCTTGCTAGCTCACAATGGGTAAARCGAGGATCAAGAATTATGAAATAATTTGAAGTGTTCAAATTATTCAAGCGAATGTATATAATGTATATTCATACATCGTATATAAATGTCTATTACTTTTGGATAAAGGTTCAAAATTAATATTATATATTATGAGAGAGATATTTTAATAGGATTCAAATAATTAATATGAATAAGATTCATATTAAAACTATATGTTATACAAGAGAGATGTTTTTTGATATGTTTTTTAATATGATTCAAATATATATAGTTTTAATTAAATATATGATATTTCATTAAAAGATAAATAATTAATTGTCAATTAATTAATTATTTATTTAATTAATATTTGAATTTGATTATTAATCAAATTTATTAATTAATTAATTATTAATTAGATTAATAATTATTAATTAAATAATTAGTTRTTAATTAGATTATGGTGTGCGTGATATTTGTCTCCTATAAATGGTGTGCATGATATTTGTCTCCCATGATGTTGCAACCCTATAGATACCACTTGATGGAAAATTAATGGTTCGGTATAATTTCCCCTTCTACAGAAATATCCAAATATAACAAAAAGTATGCAAATAGGAAGAAAACTTAAAAGCACAACAATAACGACACAGCAAATTATACTGGTTCACCACTAAGGGATACGTCCAGTCTTCCACTCACATGTGGGTAATTCTCTAATAATTATTTAAGGATTGGATRCAATAACTCTCCCAAAATATCTCCTTGAGTTCCCAACAAAAGCCTCCTAACTTCTAAGCAATCTAATACAATTACTTAGGAACAGAAATGAAACACTCACAATAATCAGAATACAATTGACCCTAAATAATATGATATTGATCTCCCAATAATCTGCTAACAATCCCGAGCCACTGCCATGATAAAGTGTTGCCAAAAAACCCTAATTCGGCTTCCCCTGCAATTCTGACGGCTACTCCCCACAAAACATAAAACATATATATATATATATATATAAAAGTATGTGAAACCTAAAAAATAAAGGTTTGGGCTGTTGGCCCATTATTTGTTTTCACTATTTTCTTGTTATTTATGTATTTTATTTTGTATCCAAAAAATCCCAATAGTCTCCCACTTGGAGACAAAATAACAATTTCGCCTCCCACTGCATCAACAGTGTCCCATCATCTTGACACCCTTTGTCAAGGCACAGTTCTAACTGTCCGATCAACGAACCGATCCACACTACTCGGCCCTATCCAAGCTCTATCTGTGGTTGCCCCAGACTGATCAATCCTACGTGGTCTTGTCTCCCARACGTTAGAGACASAAGCACGTGCTCCCACTCGATCTAAGTGGTCCCCGTTGTTTCCTTAATCTATCTAACCCAACGACTTCTGAAGGAAGATTTCCCTAATGACTTGACGCTCCCACCTAAGTTCGTTGWCTTTCTAGAGACATTACCCTTGACTTCAGCACCAACTGTAGTCTTCTCCCTCAGTGCACTATCTCGCCTATCCGACTTCATCAGCTCACTATTCCGTCTGACAACTGGGGAATTATACCGACAACCTATTGAACATCTCACTAAGTTGTTTCCCTTATCCTTTCCTCTACTTCCCAACTATTGTACTTGAGCTGATGGCAGATTCATCTGATCCATTTTGGTTTTCAATGCTGCTGATTCTTTCAAGTCTCGCCCTAAACCATTTGCARCCACTCTGTGCATTCTCTGTCTCTCAAATCYCGTGGCAACCTCAAACTCAAACACATAAACAGAAGATCTCTTGTGGCCTGTTGCTGCCACCCTGAATTCCCCATTGAGCTTCCAGCAATTCCCAACAAACTTACTGCTGTAGCCACCGTCATCTAGCTTCTCTGCAGATAACAAATTAATTCTGAAGCTAGGAATATACCTGACGCCTTGTAGCACTGATTTTCCTTGTTGACAAGGGTAAAAAAAAACTAGTTAGATGTTTTTTTCTACTGTTTTACACTAAAAAACCGTGTTTTAAGCTTGTTTTAGTGTCCAAAACCTTTCATTTGGAGTTGCCTTACGTTATACATGCATATAAGACATTTTTACATCATTTAGAGTTGATTTCTAACGAAAATTACAATTTTGTGTAGAAAAATACCGAGCTAGGCGCCTGGCGCCTTCCCCAATTTCGAGAATGCCCTTAATGTAAAACGTAAGTTTTGGTGTGTTTTGAAGCTTCCCCAAGCCCCTCCACGTGTCTTCCATGCATTGATGATTGCTAATTCCACAACAAACCAACTAAAAGGTGTTGTAAAGGGATGACTCTCCCTGARTGTCTCAACTTCCTAACCGCCTTGAAGTTCCTATAAATACAGCAGCTCCCCTCACTTCAATCATTATCCTTAAGTGGTCATTTTCAGCTTTAGACATTTTACTCTTAGCTTATTTATGTTTTCCCTTTAAGCTTTGAGTTGTTATATTTTAACCTTTGCTTATTTCAAGTTCTTCTTTTATTTTCTAGCTTGTTATTCTTCAATTGTAAGTTTAATCTTATTCAATTAAAATTCTAGCAAGTTCTTTGATATTCATCTCTCTCTCTCTCATTACGAAGTTATAATCACACAAACTTGTGGAATTGACCGAGTACTGCTCCCCAATCTTGAAAGAGAACGAGTTAGGGTCATTCGGGTTGCAACTCACCCATTTTAGCTTGTTTTAATTATATTAATCTTTTTATCATGTCGTCTACTTCCATCAACGTTCAATTCTGTTTTTCCTTTAAAGTCATGAGCTAAATTTATTTCACCAAGCCCGATTATGGATGATCAGCTAAAGTTTTTAAAATTCAACAAGACAAGAGGCGTTTTTCTCTTCTTTTATCATTTAAGGTTGTTTTCTAAAGTTAAAACTTGATTTGGCCAATTAATGTTTTAACCAAGCATCAATACTGAAAGGATTGATAAATTTTCATATCTTTAATGATTTAACTTTGGAGAGAAATACTTTAGACATAAAGATTTCGCTCGGGTAGCCTAGACATAAGACCTCAACCTAAGGTTACGGTTGCTTTTTATTAAATTAAGTTCAATTTTCTAATAGATATATTGAGGATCAACTTATACCTTCAAAATCACTTAGACATAAGAAGATGGCGAAGCAAAACCGATGAAAAATATTGAGAGGCGCTTGGCGCCTAGTTGGAAAAAATTGTTGTATTTTTGGCTAATTCAAAGTAACCGGACTGAGTTTATTGCATTGAGTCTTAAAACACCAAAACCAACATTATAGATATGGCCTATAGATATGTTCCTCTGAACACGAGCCAGAGACTATTCAATCCCTTTCATCTCCTGTTACAACGTTTGTAGAATTGTTCCCCTTCTCAAAATCTTCTTTGAACTTCCTACAAAAGCATTTAATATGTCCCTTCTTGTGGCACTAAAAACACTCCACTTCCCCACTGGAACTCCCACTACCCCTACTATATCTATGCCGCTGCATCCCATTGTAATTCATTTTTGCCTTTCCTTTGTTCTGAGCTATTAAAGTTGACTCAACTTCGTTCTCTACCCATGAAGTAGATGTAGACATTTTCCCTAATTTTCTCTGGGCTTTCTCAAATAAGGTGGCATCACAAATAGCTAAAAATTTCAAGCTATTTTTCCCTAGCGAATTCGAAACCGCAGTCTTCATCGTCTTCCAACTGTCAAGAAAAGATGTCAACAGTCTCATAGCTTTCACATCTTCCTCAATCTTGGCACACATCCCTTCTAATTTGTTCAAGATATCGGTGAGCTCATCAATGTGAGAATTCACCGAGGTTCCCTCCTCCATATGGATATTAAAATACTTCGTCCATAGAAGTATTTTTGTATTAGCAGAAGGTTTTTGATACCTGTCTTGCAGGGCCTTCAACAATTCCTTCGCTGTAGTCTCTTTCACCACCAGACTACAAACATTTATTGATAACGATATTCTGATGTTTGCAATGGCTTGCTCATCCATCTCATTCCAATCCTTGTCGGTCATGTCCGCTGGTCTCTCCCCCAGAGTCTTGTGTATCTTCTTGCACGTAAGAAGATCCTTTACCTGCATCTTTCAAAAACTGAAATTTTCCTCGGTGAGCTTCAGAACCCCTTCATAATAATGGTGTGCGTGATATTTGTCTCCCATGATGTTGCAACCCTACAGCTCTGATACCACTTGTTGGGAAATTAACGGTCCTGTGTAATTTTCTCTTCTATGGAAATATCTAAACACAACAAAGAATATGCAAATAGGAAGAAAACTGTAAAAGCACAACAATAACGACACAACAAATTATATTGGTTCACTACTAAGGGGTACGTCCAGTCTTCCACTTAGATACGAGTAATTCACTAATAATTGTTCAAGGACTGGATACAATAACTCTCCCAAAATATCCCCTAAAGGTCCCAACAAAAGCCCCCTAGCTTCTAAGCAATCTAATACTATTACTTAGGAAAAGGAATGAAAAACTCACAATAATCAAGATACAATTTACCCTGAATAATATGATCTTGATCTCCCAATCTGCTGCAAACAATCCCGTGCTACTGCCACGAAAAAAGTGCTACCAAAAAACCCCAATTTGGCTTCCCTTATAATTTTGATGGCTGCTCCCCACAAAACATAAAACTCATATATATATATATATATATATATATATATATATATATATATGAGTATGTGAAACCTAAAAAATAAAGGTTTGGGCTTTTGACACATTATTTCTTTTCACTCCTTCCTTTTTATTTATTTATTTTGTTTTGTATCCAAAGAATCCCAACAGCTCCTGCATCAAATCCCCCTCGCTAAATCTCCCCAACGGTTTTGATTTTGTTATATGTCTTTCGAATTTTTGCGTCGTAACTCCCCATCTGCATTATCATTCTTCTTCCTTTTTGATTTTGAGTTCGTTGTGTCGCTCTCTGTTTCCCTTTTTCTTCGAGTTCTTTTGAGTTCCTTATTCATCTTATTGAAAAAACGAATTAACACAATGAACAAAAAGAAAAGAGAGAAATTAGTTAAAACCAACAAATCGACCAACCGAACCGACCATTTGGTCGRTCGACATAATGAGTATCTACAAAAAAAGTTGGTTTTCATTTTCTGAAAACTGACAAGGTCGGTTCGGCGCCGGTTTTGGCCAAAAACCGACTCCGATTGACCACATGGGGAGCTTTTATCAATCTGCAGAAGGTGTTTTGTGGGGGCTCTTTGTTTGGTTAGTACCTGGAAAAAGAAATCATACAGAAAAATTATCTTTACTGTAAAAACTCTCTCTTTCACCAATGAATTCCCTGAACCAGACCTTCACCGGAGTTATAGCAAGTAAGGTCGTGGTGGTGTTCGTTTGGGTTCCATTGAAGAAAGGTTTTTCAAAAGTAAGTCTTTTTTTTATCTGGTTCCATTTTATTTTGCTTTGTTTTTGCTCCTTAAAATTCAAAAACAAGATCGTCGTTTCTGCTACGAGATTAACGTCCCATCAATTTAGGTGTAAGTGCTTTCTGTACCTAAGAAATTATTGCTCAAATAACTTCTCACAAAGAACTTATCCATGTGTTTTTATTGGATATAGTCCTATTCACAAATGTTATAGATGTCTTGATACTCGAAATCATAAAGTTTACGTTTCAAGGCATGTAATCTTTGATGAAGAAGTTTTTCCTTATCAAAAACACACACGTACCATTCATGATATTACACCTACACTTGAAGTTACTAAGTTTGTAAGTTGTGAAGATGATTGAAGATCATGCTTCCAAAAACCAGAACATGAAGTATGATCAACAAATGAAATTTGAGGGAGGACATAACACCAATAGTAAACAACTATCCATTGCAACAAAGTAACACAATTTGGTCATTTTCTAGAAATRGCAACTTGATGGAGAACAACTCACTCCCTCAATCATCGAAAATCTAGAGAACAATGCTGAGGAAAAACAATTTGCTTCCTCGATAAGTCAAAATGAAGAAGGAAATCAAGGGAACAATTTTGAGGAATGACAAATAAATCCCAAAATGCACTGAAAATATGCTAGAGAATGATCAATGTGTAAGCCCAATTGATGCAGATACGGACCAAAAATTTCATTCCCATACAAGACTCGATATCCATCAAATTCCAACAAATGAGCTCTCTAATCCCTCAAGCTTATATGATTTATTTGATATTGTGAGCAACTTTATGTATACTTACCTATATGTTATGCAGGTAACTCATTCTTCCTCAAAACTACTGTAACAACAAATCAAAATGTTCATCACATGATAACCAAAAGCAAACTTAAAAGCCATCCCAATTTTGACAAAACTGGACCAGAGTGATTCACCAAAATCAACATCTTTCCTTTCTAACATCTACCTCAACTAGTGAGCCAAAGTCCTACAAAATTTCTCTTAAGATTCTTCATTTGAATAAAGATATGGAATAAGAAATGAATCCTCTCCRTAAAAACCATACTTGAGATCTTGTTCCTTGTCCTACGAAAAAAGTATTGTAGGATCAAAGTGGGTATTTAAACTCAAGGAAGATAGCTCAATAGATAAATATAAAGCTTGATTAGTAGTTCAAGGTTACTCTCAAATAGAAGTGCTTGACTATGCAGAAACCTTTAGTCCCGTTGTCAAACCCCCGTAACAAATCGTTTAGTTCTTAGCATTTATATCACATCCAAGTGGCCCCTATGTCAACTAGATGTAGAAAACGTCTTCCTCCATGGGGTCCTTAAGGATCAAGTCTACCTAGCTCAACCTTCTGGTTTCCAAAAATTCTCACTTTTCACACCAACTGGGCAATGACTAATCTCATATTTTTGGCCACATGTGGAGTATTTGTATTAATTGGAAAATCCCCTTTATTTATGGCATTTGTATCTTTCATAATTTAGGCGATAAAGGAATTATTACCATTACTTTATTTTATCTTTCTTGTATCTTAAAATTAAATCCCCTAAGTTTCAATTACCTCCTAAATTGACAGCACTTTTCCTAAATTAATAGACATCTTTGCTGTCAAATTCTTTCCTTAACTGACAGTAGGTATAGACTCTCAAAGTCTTGTTTTTCAATGCTATGTATGAGAATTATTTCTATTGAATCTAGGTTTAATCTGTTGATAAATCAAACATATATTATGAGTTAAAATTATGCAGAAGATGCATAAAATAAATTAAAAATCGAAACCAAAGTGTAGTTAATCAATATCATATTTGCTCATAGAATTTTAACATACTCTTGTAAGATATGAGTTTAAAAGATCAACCCAATCATGAAGATTTGAAAAGATCATAAATATAAAAACATGTATAACCAATAAAAAATGTAGTATCAATGGCCAGGTCAGGGGAAAAAAAGAGAGAGAGGAAGGAGAACGAGTAAAAGTAAACAAAGATGGAATAATGAAAACACGGATCCATCATGTTTGAATGGCAAACAAATGGTGATTTAGTAATGTGACATAATATAATAAGTGTAAGATAACAAATTAACAAGAAAATAACCGCATGTATTTATACTTTATAACCCCATTTCACAATACTCTTTCTGCATTTCACACTACTCTTTTTGCATATAACTTATTTGGGATTACATGTCAATAAACCCTCTCCTCTTTTCTCTCTAGCCACCACATTCTACCAAGAACAGTAATTATTGGAGAACAAACTTCATCATCAAACTAGAAAAACTTTTATGGRAAAGAATTACTGTAACGCCCCGCGTTACTCRGGTTAGATTATCCTCAAGTCTCGGGGTTCTTTTCTTAGAAATTATTTTAATTTACTTTAATTGTTCTATTTCATTTTATTTTGAGTTGCTACGGTGTTTATTGTGAGTTTATTGGCTTTTATGTATGTATTTAATTATTGTTTAACAAAGAGTTTGTTTTCTTTGGCAATTGTCCTGGGTCGTTGGGCCGATTGTTTACTTCTATTATTGRAGATAATTAAGTTTACTRTGTTGGGAACTAGAATTCTAATCTTTTGGTCCATGAGCCTTGTTTTGTTTTAACAAAAATAATTGGGTAGGTGGGCCTTCATTTTTAAAGCAAATGAGAAAATAAGGTCAAACCCTAACCCCCTAATTCTTTTTTTACGTGAACCACCAGCCCCCTCCTTGTTTTTCTT
>NW_019104705.1:160769-181601 GCF_001995035.1 Momordica charantia
GCCTCGAAGAGTTAGACTTGGAGTACTAACTCAGGGTGTTGAGCGAGTAGTAACTCGAGGGAGTTAGAGGTGAGTGGGACGTGTGATCGAAGCCACGAGAGTCCTGGCGTTTGGATGTTTGTGTGGAAATGTTAATTTACTGTTATTATTTCTCGATGTTTGATTCTCTAGTTATTGTGTTTGATGTTGCTGTGATTACGAGTATGCTGTTTGGTGAATAGTTAGTGAGGGCTACTTACGAAGTATTTTATATACTCACCCCCCCTCTACCTTAATTATTTTAGGTGTAAACAGGACCCTCAACTGTGGTGATGACGTGGAGGAGGCTTGACAGGGGGAGGACCACTAGCTGCGTTTTTGTCTAGGATATCTGAATTGTAGTTTCATTGCTAGGAGCGTTAGAGACTTATTGATGGTGGTGTACTAGATATTGGTTTTGACTCACGGAACGTTTTTCTTCTTTTTGGGTGAATCGTTGTTTTTTTTTATTATTTGAGTCTCTGGTGTATTTTGGGTTGTTGGACCAATTGATTGTTCCTTTTCTCCTATTGGATTACTAGCCACTGAGGCAGACATACGTTCTTTAGGTAAAATAATTGCTTTATGTCTTTTTGTTGGAGAGGGGCTGAACAGGGAAGGTGATATCATTACCTCGATATTTCATGTCGAAATTTCGGGGACATTACACTTTATGTTTCCCTTAATGTAAAGGGGTGAATAGGTAATATATTAACGTTTCCTCATTCTTCGTAGTGAAATTTGAGGGCATTAAAATTACAATTATGAACTCCAAAAAATTGATTTATTCATCAAACAAGTCGAAACAGTAACATCTAAACAGACCTAGTGAATTTAATAAAAACATAAACATAGATGGAGTAGGAGTTTGAATAATCCATTTCTGTCGAATCTAACTAGCTCAAAGACCATAATACTTATTTTATAGATGCTTGTAAAGCAAAGAATTTCGAACTAATCAACTCTCGAAATGATAAAATAAGCATAACTAGCACATTCATCTAAAAATTGACAGGAAAAAGTATAGTTTTCATTGATAACCCTAGGCGAGAGGGAGAGTGAAAATAAAATGTAACGCCCCAAAATTTTTACACGACTTAAATTGGGGCAAGTTACTAAAACTCCTATGTAGCTTAACTCAATCAAGAGAACCGAACTATATTTTAACCAACAACTTCACCAAAAAAAAACTTTATTGACCTTAAAAGGTTCTATTCCACATATCAACGATGAAATAAAACTTAAACTCATCAAAAGAAAAGAGAATTCACAATCTAAAACATCTTCCAATGCGAACAAAGCAACACTCGACAATAACAAAAACCATTAAAGTCTTGCTACTAAGTAAAAACCACAACCTTAACTAGAAACTATACAAATACAACCTACTAACCAAATAACAAACTCAAACTAAAAAGAGACAACTCCAACTATCCTATATAAAAATGAAATAAAATGATGTAGCGCTATATGGTCCTTCTAGTCATGTCTCCTCCTCACCATCATCATTCCCGTGAGTTAACTCGTTACCTACAAAATCTGGGGAAAAAGGGAGTGGGTGAGTACAACAACTAGTACTCAGTAAGCAGGCCTTACCTAAAGGGTCACGCACAAGAAATATGCTTACACAACAATGAAACATCATGCTTATCGTTAATATCATGCTTTAAATAAAATGGAACAGTTTATGCATATGCTTAACCAAACATGCAATCTACATGCCAAACTCAAGCCTCACATCACAACTCACTAGTTCTCTTTCTTATTCCTCCACGACTTACTCCATCGAGTCGTACCAACCCCTGACCATCTATTAAGGATCTCGACACTTCTCCACGGCGCTTGCTGTTCGATCCTTGATCATTTACTGAAAGCCCCAAACTGTTGCACCGACCCCTGACCATGCATAGCTAAGGCATCAATGACTTTGCAACATATTGACCCTTGTCCTTTTTTCTCAAAGCCCCAATACTTGTCCTCCTCTAAGACTCATTGCACATCGACCATCGACCATTTATTCGAGGCCTCGACACTCATCTTTGTCCAAAGTTTAACATATCAATCCCCGACCTTTGTACTCGGAGCCTCGGTACCCAACTAGTGCGTATCAGCCCCTGGCCCTGATACTCACCGCATTCGCTTTATTACATAACCAAACTCTCACCAGAATCCTACTACATATTTTCTAAGCCATGACCCATGCATCAAATGTCTCACAATAGTTCAATATACTTCCACAAACCACAACGTATATGTTTCACAAACGAGGCGTAACCAACATATATTCAGAAACATATCAAACACTCCAACAATTTTCATAATAATCAGAACACAATCAACATAACAATAGCAATATGTATGAAGTAACGCCAACCGCAAATAATCATACAACAGCACTTATAGGTACACAAGAAAACAATCTGTTCATAGCAACACACAAGCAAACAATTCCCTCAAGTAAGAAACTACTTACCAACAAGGGTCTTAACACAATTTAAAGCTCGCCGAAGTATTCCCTAAATCAAAGGCAACCAAACTTGGGTTAGAAACTAACAAAAACTACTTTAATTGAACAAAAATCCATTTGTAAGTGAGTTGTAATTCCCTACTAACTCATACTAAAACCTCTTGGGTTAGGAGTAGATCGACGTCGAGTGGGTTCGGGCTCCGAAATTCGAGTTCTAATGACCTTAGGCTTTCTAGTCTGATGCCGCAAAGTGAGGGGTAAGGCCGGTTTGTGGGTGGATATCACAAATCGAGGTCCATTTTGGTGTGGGTCAACACCAAAACAATGTCGAAAGGTCGAGAAATGTCACCAAGCTCACTGGGCTTCACGGATCTTGGTTGTTCAGGGCTACCGGGGTTGGAGAACATAGTCGAAACCCCTCTGTTTGTCATGCGACATCGTGGGGAGTTACTGGAAAGTGCAGGAATGTCAGAGAAGGAGGGCTAATTACCAACGAGAGAAGCTTCAAGCAATTGATAGAAGAATGCTATAGACACTATATTTATCAATATTTATGGCGTTCCATCTCAATTTAGGATCCTTAACACGCTCCTTCAAAATCATGACTCTTTTTGGTTCATCGATCTTAGCCGAATCTTTTTTTTTTTTCGGATTGGATGCTTGTTTGAGTGTTTTGGACTCTAATACTATATTAATATGCATAGGGCTCTAATACCATATGGCTCTGATAACATATTAATTAGTATTGTGATATTAATATTCCTCTCATTACCATGTTAAAGATGACTAAACAATCACTCAATCCAAAAGCTTAAGCAGATGAGTTGTTTTGGGTAGATTTAATTCATATATTGGATACCTAACACTCCCACTCACTTGTGGGCTTGGAACATTGTACAAACACCCAACAAGCTGAAATCATAATAAATGGGGAGGAAACGATAATGGAGGGATTTGAACATAGGACCGTTTACTCTGTTACCATATTAACGATGAATAAACTATCACTCAAGCAGAAAGCTTAAGCTTTTTTGTTGAGTGGTGGTTTGTACATAATTATCAGGGTGGGAGGTCTTGTGTTCGAACTTCTTGTTGGGGCTTGGATAAGCCCAGAAGTGAGGGGATCTATATATAAATTAAATTTACCCAACCCATTAGCTTAAGCTTTTGGGTTGAAGGGTAGTTTGTTCATCCATAACAAGATCAACTTAGCCATTTTCCTTTCATTTTCGAAATCAACTTAGCATTCAACCCCAAATCGACTATTTTAATGTTTTTCCTACATTTTTTCTTATTTTAAATTTTAAATAAATTCCTCTTTCATTTTATTATAATCAACTGGTTTTATTTTTCAAGTTTTTGGAAGAGGTAATGAAGAAGAGAGATAACTAACCTGAAGAACATACTAATGGAGGGCGACATGAACAACTTTTTGGATCTGGAACCTAACAACGGTGGTACCGTGTGAACTTGATACCATGGGTGAACAGTGTCACTATGGCAGCGTTTGGACTTGGGACCAATGTCGCGGGTAAGGTTCCAGCTTTCAGAAAAAATGGAAAATGAGGAGAAGGAGGTGACGCTAGCTGGAGACCCTAAAAATTTTCATTAGGCGCCCAATTGTTTTATTTCACTATTTTCCCTATTTTTTTATTTACTCCTTCATAGTCCATTTCTAAAAATGGTATGCCAAAAAGCTATCAAAAGTCATATTTCTTGCGGTGGGTGATGAGAAACCTAGGTACAAAGCTAGATTAGTAGCAACATGATTCACTCTAGAAGCGAGCATCGGCTTCACAGTATTTTCTCCAATTGTGAGGCACACCTCAATTCGAATCCCTCTCCCTCGTTACTTAATTTAACTTACAGCTTGAGCATATGGATGTAACCACTGTCGTATTGTATGGGAGTTAAGATGAGAATATCTACATGAATGAACGATTAAGAATCTCACATTGGAAAGAAAATAGACCTTAGAAAAGTTTATAATATACATTAGTTACTTCTCTCATTACCAATTGGTTTTGAGATTGAACCCTATAAATATTGATTTTGTATCTTAGTCATTCTTTACCAATATCATCTTCTTTCTTATTTCTACCATGAGTTAGGCAAATTGTACCTTCACCAACCCTCCCTTAACGAACTCCTAAAAAAATCACAACCATCAAGCTTGAGCGTGTGAATTATCTTCTATGGCAGAACCTTGCTGATCTACCTATTTTAAAGAACTACAAATTGGAGGGACGTCTCTCTAGCGAACAGCCATGCTCGTCGATGTTCGTGAGCCAACCGGTAGTAGCCATCAAAATCGCTATCAAAACTACGTCTTAAGGTTCGAGTTCCAGGGCTACACAGACAAGAGCATCAAGTTTTGCCACCATGTTGACAACGTCAATCAACCCCTCATATGATCCTGGTTGGCCATTGATGAACTTCTCCTAGGGTGGCTTTATAACTCCATGACTCTGGAAGTTGCTACGCAGTTGATGGTAAGGTGTTCATCGGCCAGTTGGGTCGGTTTTTATGCTAAAATCAACGTCGATCGACACCCTGTCGATTTTGAGAAATAGAAACCGACCGATCGAAATACGTGCTTCTCCACTGACCGACGAAATAGTCATTTCGGTCGGTCGGTTTTCAATAAACCAACATTTTCTCTTTTTTTTTGTTCGTTTGAATAAGATGAAGACGATGAAAGTTTGAAGAGGTGGAAGAAGACGAAGGTTTGAAGATAAACAGCGCACGAACACGAACTCGAACGAACGAACACGAACTTGAAGGAAAGAACATGCAAGAACAATGGAAGAACCATGAAGAACATGAATAGATCAATGAGGGTATGTAAAACCAAGAGAAATGCAAAAAAAGAGAGAGAAAAAATGAGGGGAAGATGATGAAATTTGATGAGAAATTAAGGAAACACCTTGGAAAGGGAAGAGAAATGCAAAACAAAGAGAGAAAACATGAAGGGGACGAGGATGAAATTTGATAGGAAATTAGAGAAACACCTCGGGAAGTGGAGAGGTGAGAGAATATAATTACAAAGTAATTTAAAAAAAAAAATATTTTTGAGTGGTTTTGAGAAAACCACAGCGCCCCTGGTTTTCTCAAAACCACCTCAATTAATGAGGGGCTTGACTATTTTTTATTTAATTGTTAGAATTCGGTCAGTTCGATCGATTTTCCTTATTTTAGTTTCTCTGACCGACCAACTGCTTGGTTTTGCCAAATGCAAAACTGACACCGATCGAACCAAAGCATAAACTGACCGACCAATGTCGGTTTAGTCGGTTTTTGTCGATCGGGTCGGTTCTTCGATCATAAATCTTCACCCCTAGTTGATAGGATACGTGTTGTGAAAAATACACCAATAACCACGGCTTCTTTTATCAAACAATAGTAATCATTAGTCCAAATAAATCCACTAAGCAATATAATACTAAATCAAGTAGATAAGGGAAGAGAAAGCGATACCAAAAGTTTATAGTGGTTCGACCAATGTTGCCTACATCCACTGTGTAAGGTGAGAGCAAAACTTCTATTAGCTTCAATATCCAAGAACAATAACAAACGAAAGAGGAGTGTTAGGGTTGACTTTTTTACTTTAGAAATATGTGTTGGTAGGCCAGTTTGACCACGATTTTGAACCCTTTCCCATCATTATTTACCAAAAAAGATTACATATTCTTAAAGTAGAACATGCATATAACATTTCTGGATAAATTGCAATATTTGGTACTTTAGGAAACAAATGAGAAAAACATGGTCAAAGTTCGAAGAAAATAACAATCTTCCGGATTCTGCAGGAATTGCGCTTGGCATAAATTGGGAGCTTTTTTTCCAACTTTGCCAAAACGTGCGTTTTGATTAATGGAGGACAAGGGAGACATTTCCTACATGTTTAAATCAAGCTACAACCGTGAGTTGAACCAACTCAAGGGCCTATAAAAGGGAGCCTCTCCCTCAGCTTCAAATCATTCCTTCCAAACTCGTTTTCAGCTTCATTTCATTCATTCTTTGTTGTACAACTCGTTAATATGCTTTAGGTTTAAGTTTTAGTTGTTATTTCTTTGTATTTTCATACTTTTGCTTATCGTAGTTACTTTTAATCCAAGTTCTACCTGTTGTTCTTCATTTATTCTGTACTTCTTAAGTTCTTTAGCAAGTTTACACTCCCCTCACACTCGAGAGTGAAGAGGGTCAAGCTAGAACTCCTTGTACGACTTATTTATTCGTTTTAATTCAATGAAAAATAATTCMTTTATGTTTTCGTGCATTTTCTTTCCTTTAATTATGCACTAGATTAGTTATCAACCTCTTTGTGGAATGCCTTAGTCAAAATGATTTCATTTTCAACACGCTCGAGATTTTACCCAGAATTGTGCCTGGCACTTTTTTGGGTTGGTTTCTAAAAACTTCTCTTTATGTCTTTTTTCTATTTTGGCCAGTGGGAACTTGATTTATACACTAAAGCTAAACCCTAAGAAGAGTAAGTTAGGTAAAATAATAGGAAACCAATATGAGATGTGACTTAAACATATGTGCATAAAACATGGTCCTAAACATAGGCCGTCTGGCCCATAATGCAAATGAGTTGATAAATATTCTCTAGGATTATAATCACACATAGAAATATGATTGTAGATTACCCTAGCCTCTACAGCAACCAAAAGTGCTAGTGAAAGAGTAGAACTCAATTTTCCAAGAAAAGCTAGAATTGCACTTGGTGCATTTTCCCAACTTTGTGTATTTCTCATGTTTTGCATCAAAGCTAAGGTAGGAAGCAAAGAGGTTGAGTTTTATTAAATTGTTTGATAGTTAAAACCCCAGAGAACAACATTTCATCACTATTTTCTTCATAAACCGCAATTGCATATTTGAACTATTAACTTCTTAAAAACTGTTTTGAAAGCAACAAGTCCTTGAGGATTCGACCTTGGATTACTCCCAAGTATTACCTGTGACCGTGTGCGCTTACACGAGTCTTTAATCTTTTTAAAGGTAGAGAAAGTTGCAACAAGGAGAGAAAAACAAACCCAAGCTCTAAGCAGAATAACCCACAAAGGAGATGAAAACAATGGACAAAATACAATAAGAAAGAAACAGACTCTTCTGTAGATTTTTTCGCCCTCGGCTGCTGTAGTGAAAAAGAGTGTAACAAAATTCTGCCTTTTTTTCTCAATCTCACGGCAAGAAGAATGGTTCCAAATTAGGATTGCACACAATGTAATAAAGTAGCCACATAATTGGGCTTAAACAAGAAGAAACGGCCCAACCCAACTTCTTTAATTTCATAACCCATGAGATATGCTTGAGTTACAAAACAACAAATCACCCTCTTGAATCAATTATATCCTCAAATCTTGAACTCAACCCTGCACTTTAACATCATCATAAACAAGCAAAATTAGCCAACACCTACATTAAGTAGGTCACAAAAAAATTTGAATTTTACACCTGACAAGGACTTTGTAAACATATCATCAATATTATTTTCAGATGCAATCTTCTCAAGCTTCACTGTGTTCAGATCATCTATCACGAAATGAAACTTTACGTCAACATGTTTGGTTCAATCATGGTATAAGGGATTTTTCGAAAGTGCAAGAGCACTTTGACTATCACAATGTATAGTAGGTTATGCTATACTCCCAGCATGTCTGATATCAACCCTTTCAACGAAATTGCTTCCTTAGATAATGCTATATACTCTGACTCGGTAGTAGATAATGCCACTACAGACTGAAGTGAAGATCTTCAATTTATTGTATTGTCAAACACCTTAAACACAAAACCAGTTGTACATCTTTTTTTATCTAAGTCGAACGTAAAGTCAACATCAACAAAACCTTCTAAATACTGAGCATCAGAATCACCAGCTGTGTATACATTAAACCATAATCCTTAGTACCTTTTACATATCTGATAACTCATTTTATAGTTTCACAATGTGGTTTACTTGGACAATTCATAAACGGCGAACAACACTCATTGTATAGGCTAAATCTGGACGAGTACATGTCATTCCATACATTAAACAACCTACTGCATCAGAGTAAGGTACCTTGGCCATGCCTACAAGTTCTGTGTCTGTCTTCGGAGACTGAAGCTTCGACAATTTGAAATGAGAGGCTAAAGGGACAGTCACTGATTTTGCTACATCAAGTTGAAACCTTTTAACTATACTATCTAGGTAACCCCATTGTGTAATTATGAGTTTGCTAGCAACTCTATCAGTGAAAATTTCCATGCCTAGAATCTTTCTATCTGGACCTAAATCCTTCATATATAATTCTCTGCATAATTCAGCCTTTAACTTAATAATTTCAGAATATACATGAGAAGATATAAGCATATCATTCACATATAGTAATAAAAACACAGACACATTCTTGGATACATGTTTAACATAAACAAAACTGTCATAATCACTTCTACTAAACCGATATTTAACTATAAATGTGTCAAACCTCTTATACCACTACCTCGGAGATTGCTTAAGCCCATAAAGAGACTTTTTCAATCTACAAACCAAATGTTCTTTTCCCTTTTCAATGAAACCTAGGGGTTGAGACATGTAAATTTCTTCCTCTAACTCTCCGTGCAAAAAAGCCGTTGTCACATCTTGCTCTAATTCAAGATTAAAATGAGCAACTAAAGACAACAAAATGCTAATTGAGGAATGTCTTACAACAGCAGAATAAACCTCATTATAGTCAATTCCATATTCTAGAGTAAAACCCCTTGCAACTAACCCAGCTTTGTATCTAGGTTTGTTTTCACCACTAATACTAGTTTTTACTTTAAACAACCATTTGCAATCAACAAGCTTGTGATTTGGTGGTTTTTCTGCAAGCAATAAGAAGTTTTAATCAATGAGATCATTTCTTCATTCATGACAATTAACCACTTATCACTTTCTTTATACTGCATTGCTTCATCAAAGTTCGAAGGTTCATGACTTAACGAGATTTCATCACAGTTTAAGGCATCAGCTGTATCATTTTCCTGTTGAACTGCATAATTTGCTTCATCACATCTTGTTGGTGGTCTAACAACCCTTCTCTGTCTATCTCTAGCCAACTGGTAGTCTGACAATTGAGATTCTAACTGGGTAGTTTCAGCATTAACAATTTCAGGTTGTTCTTCAGGTAATTCACCAGTCAACTGATCATCAACCTTTGCAACTTCGTTCCTAGAAACAGATTGCTCATCTGATGGTCCAACAGTATGTGAGTTTTCTAATTCAATCTCGAATAAGTTCAAAGAAACACGGTCTAGTGATTTCTGGTAACTCAAACTACCTGACAACTCCCAAGGCATGTCAAATTCATCAAATTTCACATCTCTACTAATAATACATCGCCCCTGACCGGGTTCAAGAAGCCATAACTTATAACCCTTCACCTCAGATTGACAACCAAAAAAGATACACTTCTTTTCACGTGGCTCTAGCTTGTCTTGTTTAACATGTGTATATGCAGCAAATCTAAATACCTTTAAATGACTAAGATTTGGAGGCTTACCTAACCAAACTTCTCGAGGAGTTTTCATGTTCAAGGCGACTAAAGGACTCCTATTTATGAGATATGCTTCTGTCGAAAATGCTTCACCCCAAAATATTTTAGGAAGTTTTGCATTTGCTAGCATACATCTCACCCTCTCAAGTAAAATCTGATTGAACCGTTCTGCAAGACCGTTTTGTTGTGGTGTGTAAGGAACTGTGTGATGTTGCTGAATTCTAGCTTCTTTACACAAAGTTACAAAGCTGTCATTTATATACTCCAAGCCATTATTTGTTCTCAAAACCTTAATTTTTTTTTTCCAGTTTGGTTTTCTATCATAATTTTCCAACGTCTAAGGGTTTCAAAAGCATCACTCTTGTTCTTCAAAGTAAACACTCATAACTTCCTCGAAAAATCATCAACAATACTCATAAAGTATTTTGCTCTTCCAAGGGCTGGAACCCTCGCTAGTCCCCACAAGTCCGAATGGACATAGTCTAAAATCCATTTGGATAACTCTGTGCTCTTAGAAAATTTTACTCTAGTAGATTTTCTAAGAGTACAATGCTCACAAAAAGGTAATTTTTAAGGCTTGAACTTACCAAACAAACATTGTTTTTGTAATTCATTTAAACCTCTTTGAGAGACATGAGCTAATCTATTGTGCCGAAGGACATTTTCTTTATCACCTTGTCCTAAAACAACATTTTCACAATGAGCAACAGTAGAGGTTCCATTTAAAACACACAAGTCATTTCTAAGAGTACCTTTCATTTTTAGAAGTGAACCTTTATAGATCTTAAGTGCATCTCCCTCTAACTTATAACTAAAATCTCATTTATCTAGCTGTCCAAGAGAGATCAAATTTCTTTTCAAGTCTGGAACAAATCGAATAGCAGACAAAATCTTCTTCATTCCATCATAGAGTTTCAACTTGACTGATCCAATACCTTTTACAAGAAAATGTTGATCATTGTCCATTAAAACCGTGCTACCTTCAAGTTTCTCAAAATCTTGAAAGTAATGTCTATGAGGTGTCATATGATAGGAACATCCGGAATCATCCACTCATCATTAACTGCATTCTCAGAAGCAGCTAACACTTATGCTGACTCTTAACCTTCATGCATATTTGCAACGGCTTGCTCACCATTTTTCTCCTCCCTCTTGTTCTTGTTTTTTATTTGAAGCAATATTGGATCAAATGCCCTTCCTTATGGCAATAGTAGCATTTTCTATTATCTTTACCTTTAGATTTAGATCTATGCTTAGTGTTCTTTACATGAGATTTTCTTTTAGATTCTGATCTTCCTCTCACCATCAGCGCTTCAGCATCCTTTTTCTCATGTTTGATTTCAAAATCTTTGGATCTCGAAGCATCTAAAACAGTGGCTAACGTTAACGAATCTTTATCATATTTTATTGCAGACTTTACTTCATTATAGCTTTCAAGTATAAATTTAGGAGAATAATAGCTTAGTTTTCATCATCTAATTTCTCTCCTATATTTGCGAAGTCCACACATATCTTGTTGAATCATCTAGGTTTTCTTCTAAGGATTTTGATGGTTGCATTCTAAATCCAAAACACCTTTCCTTTTAAGTAAATTTTATTTGGCAAAGATTTACTTAAATAAAGTGATTCCAACTTGTCTCATAATTCCTTTGTTTTTTAAATGTCGTTGACGTGTTGAAGCACATTATCACAAAGGTGTAGAATCATTGTGCTATAGGCTGTGTAGCCTCCAACTTAACTTGTTTTTCTTGATCATCTCTGCTGGCCATGTTTTTGGTTTATCTAAAATTTTTGCCACTTTCTGTTGAACTAAAAAAGCTTTAAGCTTTTTTCTCTAAAAGCTAAAATCCCACTTCCCATCAAACTTATCTAGTTTGAATTTTGCCGACATAATTTTAGGATTTTCAACAACCACACATAAATTTTAATTTAATCAAATAGGAAAAATTCAGAACAACCCAAAATAATTAGTATTCATCCAAAACAGACAATTCAGCATAGCCGAACCCAACAAAAAAATCCATAACAGGTCAAAATTAATTATTAATTAGCCAAACAGAAATTTTAGAATAGTCAAAAACCTTCAGTACAACCCAAAAATATTTTCTATTTAACCAAATAGAAATTTCTGACAAAACCGACCAATCAGACAATTTCATAATAGCCCAAATGCTTGAACGGAAGCTTACAAAATCAAGATACGAAATAGACTGCAACTGAAATAATTTACCTTATGCTCTTATACCATTTGTTGTGCAAAATACACCAATAACTACTGCTTCTTTTATCAAACAATATTAATCATTAATCGAAATAAATCCACCAAGCAATATAACACTAAATCAAGTAGATAAGGGAAGAGAAGACAACACCAAAAGTTTATAGTGGTTCGACCAATGTGGTCTACATCCACTGTGCAAGATGAGAGTAAAACTTCTATTAGCTTCAATATCGAAGAACAATAGCAAACGGAAGAGGAAATAAGAAAAACTCAAACTCTAAGCAGAACAACCCACGAAGAAGATGAAAACAATAGACAAAATACAAGAAGAAAAAAACAAACTCTTCTATAGATTTTTCCACCCTCGAATGCTGCGATCAAAAAGAGTGTTACAAAATTCTACCTCTTTTTCTCAATTTCATGGCAAGAAAAATGGTTCCAAATTACGGTTGCACAAAATATAATAAAGTAGCCACATAATTGGGCTTACACAAGAACTAACGACCCAACCCAACTTCTTTAATTTAATAATCCATGAGATATGCTTGAGTCACAAAATAACAATATGAAAACGCCAAGGATCTGTGGGCTACCATTCGAGAGCTGTTCAGCGTACAATCACGAGCAGAAGAAGACTGTCTCTGCCAGGTATTTCAGCAAACCCGAAAAAGGGTCTCTCAAAATGGTAGATAATATATGCATAATGAAGTCTCATGTAGATAATATTGGTCAAATGGAAAGTCCTGTATCAACAAGATCCATAATATCTCAAGTTTTGTCGGGATTAAATGAATAATATAATCCAGCTATAGCTGCGATTCAAGGATGTAGTGGAATTTTGGGATCAGAAATGCAAGCCGAATTATTGGTATTTTAAAAGAGATTATAGTTCCAAAATACACAGAAAAATACTATATCATTTAACAATTTTGTGAATATCGCAAATAAAAGCAGAAACACATGATGGAGAACAGCACCCAGATGGATATCAAAATAATTGACAGCAATATGGTAATAATCAGAGGAGCGTTGGAGGACGTAATCGAGGTAGAGGTCGATGGAACAGTAATGGTAACAATCGTCTTGTGTGTCATCAAGATCGGCCACTCTGCATTAGCTTGTTATCATCCTTCAACAAGTAATATGTGAGCCCGAATCAAAATAAGGGATATTTCATGTTGATACTTGTCTTACAAAGGATATACATTCGGGCAAGGTGGTGCTGAAGGTGGATCGTAGAGATGGACTATACCGACTCAATACTGTAAGAGTATTCACTGGCGGTGCTTCAAGTTCAACTTTGGATAACTTGAAGTTGGCAAAAACTAATGTTGTTTGTTCTGCGTTTTCTTCACCTATTTTGTTGCTCCCAACATAAATTTAGAAGTGTCCAAGGAAATTTTGCATAAGAGACTTGGACATCCCTTCCTCTAAAGTACTTAATAGTTTAGTCAAAAAGTGTAATCTACTAGTGAAAATGAGTGACAATCTTAAGCTTTTGTGAAACTTGCAAATTTGAGAAATCACATGCTCTTCCTTTTTCTGTTTCTACTTCAAGGGTTAGTGCACCATTTATGGGGTTCCCACCAATTTTGTCTAATGAAGGATGTAGATACTATGCTCATTTTCTTAATGATTTTAGTCGATTTGTGTGAATTTATCCATTGAAACATCAGTGATAAATAATTTGCTGCCTTTGGCACTTTATTAGTATGGTCGAAACACAATTTGGGATTCCTATAAAAACATTGCAGGGCATGTTAAGGATCACACATCGAAAAGAAAAAAAAAAGTCATACAAAGGTTTATAATAGGTATACACTACTCTTCTTATTGACAATTGGTTTTGAGAGGTATACCGTAAATATTAATATCAACCTTTTGTATTCGCTAAGATAAGTAAAAAGAATTTTGTTTGCTATCTACCAAGGTCAATATATGTCCTTAAACAGTCCCTGGAATTTGGTTTGCTATCTTCAAATATCAATCAACCATAGTGAAGTCTTTATTAGAGAAAAGGAGGTACTCTCTTTTAAGCTTGGTTATGTTTGAAAGTGGACATAGACTTCTTCTAAACTTGTGTTCATATTTCTATGAATCTCCTTGTTCTCAATTTGGTAATTGTCGCAGTCATGGAGATGAAATCTCCTCTTTCCTGGTTCTAATTTCAACAAAAAGTTTAGTAGAGACTTCCATGAAACATCCTTTCTGAAGTTTAGTTCAGTAGTTTTGAGGTTTTGACTCGATGAATATATATATGGTTGCAGCATTTTGCCAAAAGAATGGAATCATGCTTTGTAACCTTTTTTGTTTCTGGCTCAAAATTTTTAAATTAATTTTTTAATGAAATTTAATATTTTAAAATTAAATAGTCAAATCGTTTATGCTTTATATCTTAATATTTATGTTAAGGATCCACGTTGAAAATAAAAGGGACCTTGCATAGGTTTATAATAGACATGGACTACTCTTCTCATTGTCAATTGGTTTTGAGATAGAACCTCATGAATATTAATAATTTATTATGCACTTTACAAGTATAAAAAGAATGCCTTTATTTATCTTTATTCCAAAGACTGAAAATGAGAACAAGAAACTTGATTTGTTATTTCAAAATGGAAACGTTTTTTAAAAGTGACAAACGACAAACATGAATAACTCTACCAAATGCTTATGTTTCTCAAGAATTGGAAACGACGAGAAACAAGAAACAAGAAACATAAATCCTACAAAACCAGTCTTAAATCATCTCTAATATTTTATTGACTAAATAGATTATTTGTTGTTTTGTATTGTTTCTGATGATTTGTGCTTTGATTCATTATATTTGCTCTAAACTAGTGCTATTAGTGTGTGTGATGATACAGTTTAAATTAATATATTTTTTAGTCCTCAAAAGCTCTTTGAAATTATGAATAATTAGTGTAAGGAATTTTCTTAGGGAAAATTATCTCACTCCCCTTGTCAGCAAGGTCAAAAAGAGGGATGGAGTAGCACTCAGAAAAAGAAAAATATTCTCTTCAATTTCTCTCCCTTCAAACTATGGCCCACTATCTTCCCTTTGTCTCTAAAAAAATGGGTAATATTACATTATTAGCTTATAAAGAAATTTTTGGCCCCATTTTTAACTGTTTGTACACAAGTAGAATGAAAAAAAAAATCATTATTTAAGGAGTTCTATCTCAAAACCAATTAAAACAAGGTAAGCTAATTATAATTATAAAAAAAAAATTAAACTTAATGTGAAAAGTGAAAGAAAAACTATACATATAAATCCACAGCGTAATAATATGATATTATCTCCTTTGCACATAAGTCCTCGTAGGTTTCTTTTTTGTTTCACCAAAAAAACCTCATATAATTTTCCTAACTTATATATACTATTGAATCTCTTTTTTTTCAAGTCAATGTTGATTTGCTTGCATTCCTAGCAGATCTCCAAGTACAAAAAATAACAAACCGTAATTTCGCTCCAAAAAACAAAAAGCAAAAGAAAAATTGCTCATTTTTCAGTTACCAATTAGTGAAAAAAGCCAACATCACTATTTGAATATGAATAAATATGAAGAAAGGTTTGTGGGTAACATGTTTTTCATGCATTTCAATGAAATATAGAAATAAGAATGTATTTATTTATAAAAGGGAAGGCGATGTGATCTCCAAATATTCTGATGATATCCACAAATCATAAACAGAAGGTCCCTTGGAGATTCGATTTATATATTTTAGCACCTCATTCATAAAATGTTCTTAATAATTAAAAAATATATATATAAATAAATATAGAAAGGCATAGCTTTAACTGGGTCGTCTTACTCTTGATAGATTTAACACTTCCTGTCGGATCAGAACAGCTTGCACATTAAACTTATTACATCAATAGGAAGAAATAGAGGTTTCAAGTAACTCAATGAAAACTTAAAACTATCCATTAATGTATTAAATTTCTCAATTAAATTCTTCCGGTAATATTTGTTAATAAAAAATAGATATATTGTCGTTAAGCCCGTTTGAAAACGATTTCGTGGTCAATTTTCTGTATTTAGGATTAATTAGGATGGTTTCTTTACCATCTCTTTGATATGCTTTTCACCTTTCTTAAAAACACATTTTAATTCGGAGTGAAATTTTAAAAACAAAAATAAATTTTTGTAAACTAATTTATTTTATTATTTTATTTCAAAGTTTGGCTTAAATTTTGGAAGATATTTTTGAAAAGTTGATAACAAAACCCTTTCATGACATTTCTTAACTATGTCACCTATTCCCTCGTTACGAAAGGTATTTGTGATGCTTATTTTAAGCATCACGAAAGATGGATTTTGTAATGGTTCAAAAAACGTCACCAAAAAAAGAGAGGCTTTTGTGACGGTTATTTTTATTTTTATTCTTTACCCAGGAGTCGACGACCTCTTGGCCTTTATGTTCCTATACCTGGAGGCAAGTTCTAAGACTTCAAAGATATTTCTTGACGTCCCAAGCCATCCAAGCTATCCTTTGGGGACTTTGTGACAGATATTAAACGTCAGGAAAAAAGGGATTTTGTGATGGTTTCAAATTTTATGTAGATTAAAAAATATCATGAAAAACGAATTCCGTGAAGTTTAAAAAACGTCACGAGAAACGAGATCCTGTTACGATTTCAAAAAGTCAAAAGAACAAAATAGTTCATCGAACGAAGCCTGAATAGTCATTTTATCCATATAATGTTTAGATATATGGACATGTTATTTGGACATGTCACTAACAAAAAAATATATTAGGTTTTTTTAATGTGCAAAGTAGTATTCGAGTGACACATCCACGTATCGGTGATAAAGAAGAGAATAGAGGAGGGTGTAGAAATGGATAAAAATGGGAGAGGAAAATAAAATTAGGGGCATAGCATGTGGGTGGGGAGAGAGAGATGTGGGTGCGAAAAGAGAAAGGGAAGCTTGGAATTCCGCGCCCACCTTTGATTGCTGGTCTTCGTACGTACCCACAACAGCAACCACTCCTCTTTTATGTCTTTCTCTTCCTTTCTTTTCTCTTTGTCACCCATTTTTGCAGACATTTACAATCACATAATATATCCTCTTCTCTCTCTTTGCTACCAATTCTCTTGGTTCTTGTGAAAGTTATGGATTACTCTTATTTTACAAAACTTACTTTCCCATCTCTATACGTATGATTCGAAGGAAATGAGCTTAATTCACTAATGTAGAAATTAAATTCCGTGAAATATATTTATATTCATGGATTACGTCTCAAATCAATTTCGACAATCAGGAAGTAGTCCACTTATATATTACAAACTTTTGTTGAATCTTTATCTTTTTTTTTTTGTTTTTTGATTGAATGTTTGTTTGAATTTTTTAGGCTCTGATACTATGTCAATATTATGGGGTTTCATCTCAAAACGAATTGGCAACGAGAAGAGTAGCCCGCTTATATTATAAATCTCTTATTAGATCACTTATCTTTTTAATGCGTAGGATCCTTAACAAAATATAAATAATCTTATGTGTATTTGTTATATTAAAATAAGTGCCCTGGAAAGGATCATGATCTCAAAATAGAGGAACGAGCTATTTTTTCGCGCCCCTTTCTCTAAAGGTTCGTAAGCATTTCACTGGATAAAGGATGAGATTTCATGTAGTTGCATTAGTGCTAGCACTACAACTTGTTTTTACACCCCTTACTACTACTTCTGTGCGTAGCCTCGACGTCCTCGAGTTTGTAGAGTCGTATTTGTCGTTTACCCGCAGCAGAGGAACTGTCCCCACGAGGCAGGCAGCCATGAGTCGTAACAAATTCATTTTGAAGTTGACTTATTTCCTCTCGAGGGAACAATTTTTGGGAAAGAAAACAAAGATATATACATGATACAAATAGGATATACGGGAGATTTAGTTTGGATCCTTTACACAATAAATTCAACCAAAAAAACAAAGAAACAAGGTTCTAGAAAAATTTTGTGTTCCTGGTTTTCAAGTTTGATGTTCTTGGCGTTTTGTTCGGATTCTTGTCTCAATAACATCCGTACTCTGTACATACTCGGGCATTTATCGTTTTTATTATGACAATATCATTGTAACTTTGTCCTCTTTCTCTCTCTCCCTCTCTAGCACTGACAGATTATGATGTTTTGACGAAAAATATGAGACAATAAAATTACAAGTAAAAGATTGGGCATGTGGGTAGGAGCTGCATTACCTGTTAAAGCTTGATGGAGTTAGCTCACTTTTTTTGTATCATACAACTTCAAGACATAGACACCAACACCAATAATATGATATGATGTCGAGTCTAATGAGATGGACCGTTTTCCCCTTCAAAATCGCACTCAAGTTAAGAGAGTTAAGAATCTCATACCGAAAAGATAAGTTACCCAAAAGTTTATAATATATATATGAGATACACTTTTCTTATTGTCGATTGATTTTGAGATAGAACCTCATGAATATTGATATGGTATCAGAGTTTAATAAACTATGTTTATAATATACATAAACTACTTCTCTCCATGTTAATTGAGTTTGAGATGAAACTCATAATTACTTATAAGAAGTTGTTCACAATAATATTCTAGGTTCTTAAGTTTCCTACTAATTTTCTTTTCGATCCTTAAAACTTCTACTTTTGTCCCAAAATTTTGTATAAAAATACGTTCTGTCCATAATGTTTGGTTTCTATAGTTTATATTTAATGTGAACTTTTCAGTAATTTTATATCGAGTTTCGAAGTGGATGACCTAGAATAGCGGTTTTACCTAAATTACGTACTTCTTATGGAAATTCAAGTACTAGTCCAAGAAAACTTAGAATAAGTTTTCAAGTTAGGGATTAAAATAGAACTTCAAACTAAATTTTTTTTTTTACTTAATTCATACTTTCGACATGAGACTAGATAAAACTTAGGTGGATAGTAAGTATATATCTTCCTACTTACCACTATTAATAAATTCATAATGGTTAGTATGATATGGTACCTCTTTTCATATATATATATAAGAAACAAAGAAAGAAGAGAGGAGATATCTACTTACATATAAGCACCTAAATTTTATCCCTACTTAATTACTATGGCTACAACTAGAGGCAGAGCCAAGAAAGAAGAGCGGCACAATTACCCGGGCCCTCTCAGTTTGCCTTATTAGGAAGATTATATAAAGAGATTGAGATTTTTTAAGTTTTCTCTCTAATTTGCCTTCTAGATTTTCAAAGTTTAAATGTAAAATCTTGCCCCTATGAAAATTTCTGGCTAAATTTAAAGTAGATATCTGAGAAGTTTTCTTACGTGAAAAATGTATTATACTTTCTAGCCTACTTGTAAATTCTTCTCTCTAGTTAATGTAATAATGCAAATATGATTAAAATGTTGAATCAATGCAAGTGTGTTTACTTGCGTTAGAAACGGAGTTTCACATAGTCAAACTGAGTATAGTTCAACGATAATTGACATATATCTCCAACGAGGTTGTGTTCGATCTCTCACCCCACATGTTGTTCTAAAAAAACGGAGTTTCACATCAATAATAGATTTTGGTGAGAGACACGTCAATTATGTTTCAAATAATATAGATTCAAAATCCAATAATCAATGCAAATTCACATTTCTCCGTGTAAACTAGTGCAAAAAACCTGTGCCAGTGAAGAAACGAAGTATATACACTGATTAAATATACAAACAAAAAAAAAGATTCTTCCATTTAAATCCAACTCCATCGATCGAAGTACCTTAACAAACATATAGTCACACAGAATTCTCAAAAGAAGAACAAATATTTCTACAAATTAAAGCACAATATTTAATTTGTATAAAATAGAGGAAAAAAAATAAAAAAAAAAGGGAGGGAGAGAAGAGGACAAACTGCCATGTTTTCTCAGTTCTTCAACTATAGCATTAGCATTCACGATCAGATCAAGTGATCAACATTTGGCAGCCAGTCGAGTGCCTGGATATTTTTTTGGTTGAGTAATTTCTATGAAAAGCCTAATAAAAGATTTAAACTATTATTAATTAATTGAATTTACTTAAAATAATCTTATAATTAATAAACAAAACTTACTACAAAAAGCTGTGGAACTGTTGATGAATGAGGTGTTGGTTTTCAATGATTGAAGTCGCAAGAAAGATGGCCGCTGGAGGAAGAACTGAGGGCTGACGTCAGATCCGTCCACGCATTTCCATTGCTCCAAAACTGATTATGATTATTGTTGTCCAAATTGGAGGATGATTTCAACAAATTCAGCACTTGGGTTTCTTCAATCTTCACTGGAGGCAACTGGGTGGGCCTTGAATTTGAGCTGTTATTGTTGGGACCTTCACTGATTTGGAACGGGTACAGCCCGGTTGTGCTTGGGGCCGGGCTCGGGGTCTCGAGGCCACCTGAGAGAGGAAAGTTTTGGAAATTGCGCCATTGATGGTTCAGAAGGGGAGGGTTTCCAATATCCCCAGCTTGGATCTCATTGAAATTGTTTAACCCTAAATTTCCCGTCCCATATCGAGAAAAATTTTGCAAAGAAGCCATGAATGAAAACTGAGGATGATGCTGATGCTGATGCTGGCCGATTATATTATTATTCTCTACGCCGCTGTGCAAGGGAACTGAAGTAGTGATA